>CM017566.1:5418871-5539598 GCA_007844125.1 Sinonovacula constricta | reverse complement strand
AAAGAAACAGATAATACATATAGACTAAAGTACGCTATATTTCTTTAATTTAGTGTTTAACAAAGCCAGTATTTTGATATGCAATTGTTAAACAAACAAGACTTACCGCGAACAAATTCAAACAACACAAAACAGAAGTAAAATAAAAAAAGGTGCAAACCATGAGTTTGTTTTCTGACAGGTATGTGAATTGTGTTTTGCATTACTTCATATGTAAAATATATGGTAACCTTAAAATACGAGCAGTTTCATTTAGTAACCATCTTGTCAAAACTTATAAAAACTTATAAAACAGATTTTTTGTGTGTGTTAATATCAATGTTTTGTATTATTAGTTTAAATAAGAGACGAAAACAACGAGTTGGTAGATCGGATATTGTACATAACTATAGTGATATAGTGAGATAATCGGTTTCAATAATCACCAACATTTTACGATCATTTGAGATATTGTATAACTTTATAAAATGAATGATAAGATAATGTTGTTTCTTTCACCGGCACAATTAAAACCAAATCGCTACCGGAAATACACTTTTATAGCATGAGAAATGCTTTCAATGCTTCTCAAAATAGTCTAGCCGAAATGGAAATCCAAAACCGAAACCGTGCGCTGAAAATACACAATGCAATAAATTCTGCTGTATACTCCCAAAGGATTATATTCCCAGTTGATGTGTTTGCAATCTGGTGTAAAACAGGAGAATGCGTTTTATTGCTGAATAATTGCTAGGTTTTACAACTTGAAAAAAGAGTGTGAACACTTAGGGAATAATAAAGATCTAAAATAAAAAAAAAATAAAATCAAAGTTCTGATTTGAATGTCAAAATATTTAAAACATAAACGTACACTTGTCAAACAACAAAATAAAACAAATTAAACAAAACATAAATGACTGATACCTTATACAACAACTAACCGACCACCACCACGAACACCATCACTACCAACAACAACAACAGTAAGCTAGTTAGTCGACAAAATGTTATGTTAGGGTTGCTAAAGCTGTTTACAGAACTTTAATCTCACATGTTCTGAGGTTTGTGGTTTCCATAAAGAGTACAAACTGACGTCGTGAATAAATAACAAAACATGAACATTTTATAGAATCTGTTAAACGCTGTCGATTATTTACCCAATTCTCGCTGTGATTGACGCAGAAAACATTATCATCGGTAGTCATCAATAATTAATTGCATTTTCTTCATTTGTCTTAATACATTGTTTAAGTATTATTTGTGTTCGTTATTAAATGTCAAAATCACACATTCAGGAATAAGCAACTCGTGGTTTTGGTACCAACTGTTACTGTTTTAAAAATGCAATATTCGCGTTATGATTGCTACATTCTTACACAATCATACTTCACTTTTTATAGTGTACTATGCACAATAGCATACCGTTAAACAATCAAATGGATTTCAACATCATTTGTGACAAATTATATTTTCAATTGAAGTTGCTAAATTACATTAGAATGTTCAGCACAAAAGTAGAATGTGCAATAAAAGGCACTCATTTGCCGAACAAGAACTGTTATCGCGACGTGAGTCACGGTTCTGTAACAATATTCAGAACGTAAAAGGTTTGTTCGGTTTCCGTGTAACTTGAAATAGATTCAATAATTTAAAGTTTTGCATTAGATTACTGTTTATACAAGACACAATTTAATATTTCAAAGGGCTTGCAATTCGTGTATGTTCAGGGCTTGAAGTCAAGTGTGAAAGATAAGCTTTGACGGTAATTTGATCCGGAAGTTATTTTTAACCTAAATATTATTTTGAATTATTTAGCAGTTAATGATCCAGGCATTTTTTTTCTACATCAAAGATATTTTTAGACAGTAATCTTTTGTTACTTATTGTAACTCAAAATCGGAAAGCTAAGAACTTAAATACCCAATTTTAAAAGAGTGCACTACCTCAAATAATTGCACCATTAAACTTGTTTGCAAGCTAGTCGTTGTCTCATTCGGCTTTGAAATACAGCAAAACAAATGAAATTACACATTTTCATTTTCACGTCAATTGTGTTAGTTATATTAAGATAGCGCTTATTTAATTTATCAAGTACATTTGTATGTATTACAATATCAGTTTGCAATATTATCAATTTGTTAGGTGTTAGTTACGAAGATATATACACTGTCTAAACTTAATATCAAAAGAGACTATGCATGCCTTCAACACAAACACGATGCATGTTATTGCAAGGTTTGCTTTCAAGCTATAAACTGAATACATTCTAATTGCTTAAATTAACACAACTTCATAAGCATCCTAAACATAAAACATCTCTGGCATGATGCTGAAAAACACGAAGACTTTATAATGAACTAATATTAAAAGCCGTGTTACGTAAAAGATTAGCACTACAAATCAGCGTTGGGTCCTTTTGTCAATTTAAAGGCAATTTCTATCAGCTTATTGGGTGAAGTGTATACATTGGGCTAGATCAATATACGTGTGCCTTTTGAAGATATTTTCTGCATTATTATTTAGGAAACGGGCACATATCTAGAATAGCACATACATAAGATAGAATACGTCTTCCTCATATCTTAAACACGTATCCTGACGTTCGTTTACGGCATTGAGCATTAACTATATTAAAGGTTCTATAAATGTATTATTGAAGAGTTCGAATAAAAAGATGTCGAAGCTACAAACGCGAACGCATTTAGTTACATTTTGTTATAGCATTTGAAAATTGCTCATTAAAACAAGGACGTGGCAGTTTTATGACTTGTTTCTCCAAAAGCACACTTCGTGCACTAATATTTCTTCCAAACATGTCATAACTGTCAGCTCTAATCAATTAAATCAAGCAATCTGCAGTTATGGCATATTGAGCATTGGGTTCGTCAGTTTGAGGAGAATTGTCTTGCAATAAAAAAGTATTAGTATATAAAGACTTAAAATCGAAAAATTAACAAGAATAAAGCAGGATCCTTGCTGTGGAATTCTCGAGCCGAATAATGTAACCAACAAGGTAAAATCAAATACTTAACCCCAATTTATTCATTAAATCTCAAACCTTTAAAGTGATTTGTTCAATGTTAAGATATAACTAAAATTCTTTGTTCTCCAGCCGATATTTTGATTTGAATTATGCATTTGTTGATCTATTTACATGATGCGCCTATATTACATTAAACGAAACAAACTATGTAAGTGTATATTATGAAATGCCTATGTACACTTGTACACATTTCTAGAACATGACTATGCTCCTTGAACGAACCTCTCCCTGTAGACTATTCCTTTAATTCCCAGACACGCGATGGATCCTCAGCCATAGGCGGACACTTGATGGCATCCGTTCAGTAATGAATGCCAAGCTATTTAGTGAACGATATATGTTCCATCTACGTAATTGCAGGGCTTGCGACCTATGGATAAGTGTTACATAACCAATGCATTGATGGTGTACAGTTAACGTAACCTCTCTAGGCAATAAGAAAGTATCAGAAAGCTTCCTTCTTCAATTAACAATTTTGTGTACATTCTCAACAGTACCATGCACAGGTGCATATTACGAAAATCATCTTCAAGTGAGTCCAAACCTACATCGTTATAGTTTAGTGCCCCACTGACTGCGGCACTTAGTCTTATTACATATTAGTTTTATGTAACTTTTATCTCAATTTTGACCAGGAAAATATTATTTTTAAGGGTTTCAACCTGGATTTTTATTTTATCTAAAATTGGGCGTAGTAAGAGGTCACTAGCTTTTCTTAAAGCCAGTGTTCGGTTCTTTGTACTTCTTGCTTTGATTTTTTTTGTACCAGTAACATTGTTTTTCCAGACACATAATTAAAATATAATGAATAAAAACGCAAAGCTTCCTATGAGTATTGCAACATCAATAAGGTTTGAAAAATCACAACGCAAACGTATTAATATGCCCGCCAGTTTAGACGATTCATTACATAACAAAAATAAAGCCCGTCCAACAGTTACCACATCGAAAGGGTAAGTCCGCAAAAGATCCAGTCGTAGTGCCTTAAACAGTTTATCAGTATTCTCAGCAATAAGCAGTAAAGGAAACAGATCTACATTCATTTGAAACAAACCAGTCGATGAAATGACGTATACTTATATCTAAGTTTATATAAATATAAGTTTAATATAAAACAATAATGACGTAATTATAAGTAAAAATATCCACCTTGTACCCAAATTGAATTCAGCATAAGGGGGTTGGGAAGTATTATCTTATTATTATTAAAATATTTTAATATAACAGATACATATAATTTTTTATTCTCATGACGTATGTTAATCAAGAACAAAATCAACAAAGAAGATGTAATGTAAATCATTGTAGTATCGGTTTTATATGTAGATGAAATTGAAGTACCTAAGTTCAATGTACGCATAATGTATAACAAACGGCAATCTTGACAGGATGAATTTTTTGACAACAAAGATAACAAACACTGGGAGAAATTAAAAGACCGCCACTCTGCAAAGGTAACATTGCAGTGATCAGGAATACGAAAATATGATGAGGTCCTAAAGGTATTGCAAGATATATTTAAATTTAAAAAAGCATAAGCCAAAGTTTTTCACAAGTTACCGTAAATGAAAAAGTTGCACAAAACACTAAGATGAGACATTACATAACTAAAGCAAACCAAAATGTTATTACATAATAACGGACAAATCTAAGAACGGACGACTTTGACAGTGTGCAAAAAGTCGTGGCCTAATGACACTACAGGAAAATGTATTCTTTACAATCACTACATGAATAGCATGGTTATTCTATAACATATTCTCAACAAGACAAAGCAACCTCTCAGCAACATAAACAGCAACAAGGAATACAATATGAAATCATTCCTTTAGCAATTTAGTTGAGTACTTATTCGAAACTAATCATTGTAATATTGAAACATACATTTTTGTTACTCGCTGAAGTGAGTAAATACTGTAACTCGACTCAAAAATTCCTAAATAGATAACATTGAAAAAGCAACTAAAACAAACGAATATGTTCAGTCATGCTATGTAAAATACAGTCAACAAGAATGTATGAAATAATTTATTTATTTCTGATTTTGGGTATGTAGTAGGCATTTGAAGAAACAAAAGAAAGTGGACACAGTATTAGAAATGTCATGCCTTATGAGGTAAGGGGGGACATTAAATAACAAAACACATCCTTCTTCAAACCACAAAATCTTGAAAATATTTACGCTAATGATGATTATCTCGGCCAACTATATTTATGATAGTTCATAAAATGACGTCGAGATTATGTACTTTCGTAACTTCTGGTAATCATATTAAGCACAATATTGATAATTAGATTTGGGACAAATGGAGACTTGACTTCTGATTACCTTCCCAAAGGGACGACTCTTAACAGCAATAGAATGTTTACCGACCTAGTAGAGTTACAGTTAATAATTTAAAGGGACATTTAGGTCGGTACTGATTCATGGAGATTACAAACTATCTCAGGCGCACTAATATAATCGTTTTCTGTGTTTTAATGTAAATGTACGTCGGATCGAAATTGTTTAAAAGGAACGGAAATTGAGGACAGCGATTCATTTAAGACGACCCATTACCACCATTCAAAGTCGTCATTTACACCATTTATTTATTCATTCATTTATTCCTAGAGCCACAAAAGATCTACATGGTTTCGAATTAAATTATATCTTTTAGTTCTTTAATTTTGCATATTTAATTACGCCGAATTCTAACATTAAGCTTTTTTCCGCGAAACAATCTAAAATATAAGGGCGTCTATTTCTCATTTTGCTATTTTCATTAATCATTAAATATTTGACATTGGACCCCTATAAGTTGCTATCAATGTTTTTAAAATAATAAACTCGATTATTCATCATGGCTTTATACAAACCATTCATTTTAGTGTAAGAAGCATTGGAAATAAATTATTCACGTTTGTTTCCGCGTATTAAAATGGCAAATGGCAAATGAATGTTCGAAAAATGCCGCATTTACTTAGCCGGCGCCTAGCATAGTTCAGTTCATACTTTGGGTTTGCGGAAACAACAGGCGATGAAGATTACTGTCCAAGATTACTGTATACATAGGAAGAAGTTAACTGGATAATCGGTTAACCGTAGAGATCCCTTTCAAAACAAACTTTTTTCAGAGTGAAACATTGAAAGAAAACCTTCATTTATACCGTGATTGATAACTCTTTTAATACTTTGGTGCAATGTCTATCACAGGAAATATATGTACCGATCCCCATAGAATGAATTAAATGACAACATAGATTACATGCACGGGAAGACTTTTTTTACGACGCCACACTGCGCAATTCGCATTGTTGTAATAATTATAAGTCCTGTTAGCATTGCAACATATACCAAAATTTGAAAAGGCACATGACAAAGCTATTCACATAAAAGTCAAATGTAAAAGCAAGAACAAATCTGTGATGACTCAAAAATATAAACAATAAAAGTAATACATGTATGTTCTAATACATTCTAACACAATTGAATACATTTAGAATCAAAAGAATCCACCGAAGGGTAAATATACTTTATTCTATGCCAACAAAGAACGTAGCAAGACACGCAAATACACAGTTATAATCAAATGTTAGATCAGCTGCTGTGAATGCATCTTTAAAAATGCAATACAGCTAAATGAAGTTTTGTTCACTATACCCTCGAACGACATAATGCTGGTTATTGCACTGCAACATAAAAGAGGAAACTTTTAACTGTTGTATTTTTATAATGCTCCAAAAGCGGTAGGGAAATAATATGAGGTGTCGAAATATACTTTTTATTTAGATTGCTCTCGATGCCTCGGATGTTTTCGCCAAAACAACCCAGTCCGTATAACTCATAGGGTATGGATCATTGAACATTCCCAGACGCTTTACGCTTGTGTTGAACAATGGTCAATCGTTGTGGAAGATCCAATTATGCGAGAGCCCCACTAAATGATAACAGTAACAAAGAGAATGGAGAAACAAGCTAAAACGAACCAAGCGTCGCATTTTTGTCTAGCATCGGACTTTGAATCTGCTATTCCCATTATCCATTACTCGTTTATAACCTTGTCAAATGATTTTTCAAATGTTTAAAAAAAGATCCTGAGCAGATTTTTGATATTAAGGTAATGCGCTTCAAACATGTAGGTGAATTTTAGGGGAACATAACAGTCGCTTGTATCGTATTTTTGTAATTACAAGCTGCATTGTTGATATTGACATACTAGGCATTTGTTTAAGAACAAGACCTTGCCGAACAGCTGCAAATACCTATTAATGCCTGTTATTCTTCCTATAGTTACAAGCTACATTTCCAACGCAGCACACTCGAAAAGGTATCACTGAAACCTTCGATTTCTTGTTATTGTCTTATCACTTCTATCCCCATAAAAGAGGCACACCACTCTCAAGGGTTGCGTCAATCAACCAATTATCGAAGAACCGTGCCATATTTTAATCTACGTAAAGAAAGTTTAAAGTTTATATTTGTAAACTTACAAAAGCAACAGGAGAAAGATGTCTGGCTGTTTGTGTGTTAACGAAGCGCCGGTACGTGTAAGTCTGAACGATCGTCGATTAAAAAGGCAAATCTTATTTAAAGCCCGAGAATGCAAACTTTCCAAACCAATGCAATTCGCGAAACATTGATATTCCCACCGAAATTTTGTCAGTATTCACTGATGCGTCTGCTCGAGCATGTATCGCTGAAAAGTTACTGAATATTAAAATAATTCCGCGGGTCCCTCGATACCTGTGGGAGGCATCGCCGATGCTTCGTCGATGCCTCCTGGCAAACGATATGAAACATCCCCGGTGATTCCAAATGGTTCTGGATAGCTCATAAATTGCATCCGCATGTATTTGCGACACTAATTGAAATTGTTTGCCGTCCTTCTAAGGCCGCTCGATCGGTCGCGGTCCTAAACCTTCCCTCATTCAACTGTAACCAGTTCCTGGCCCCTAACGAGGCGTATCAATTTTCATTGTGAGTACATTCCAATACAGCAATAAAAACACACTGAGACTGATCCTTTACACATAATGATTGACTGACCGTTCCAAGGTGGTAACTGATGGTTTTTCTTTTTGTGTGTTATGTCTCGTCTCTATGTTTTTCTCACATTTATATTTACCTTGTTTGCCTTTGTCTAGAGATAGATTAAGTTTAATTATTTGTGGAAATTTTGATAAGACATTTTCTTATTAACCTATTATATTCACTGACGTTTCATATCGTTATGCTATTTTCTATTCAAAAACAATGTCAAGTTTCCTTTTTGGCATTGAACAACGATTAGATGTGGGTTTATACTTATAACAAATAGATTAGAGTTGACCTTTAGTAATAGTTGAATTAGAAATCCTGCAATTCAAAAGATGTTTTAAACTGGGTAGTAGAATGGTGTTTATCACAAGTTAAACTGTCTATTCATTAAGAGGGAAGGGTTTTAAACACGAATTTTCTTTCTGTAATCTAGTGCACCATGCATGTATCACTAACATTAAAATATGTTTTAATGAATGTACTTGTACTTCACTTATATCAACATTTCATTTTATTATATCAAATATTTTTATTCCAAGACAGACATTCGCCCGTTTGCAACAAGCAATGCGTAATACACACTATTCAACTTTAGCAATAGTGTAACAGCAGTGAAAAATACACACATTACAGCTATAACAATATCGGATAAGTTTTAAATAATACACAACACAACAATACTGTTCAAGGAATTAAAGAATACACACAAGTTACCATAATTGTAAGATTATTCAGGAACACTCAACAAAACAATATAATAAAAGTACTGTAAAGCACACAAATCACAAAAATGGTTACTTTTGACACACTTCTCTATACAACATAGCAAATTGTTATGAGATATATAGACAATACTAGGTTTTTGTGTTGACATTATTACGACCAGTGTTGCTATATAAGTTTTATTAATAAAACGTCACGTTTGCTAAACGACGAACTGGGTAACAGAAAGAACAAGCCAGCAACAAACTAGTACAATAAAGTTTTATTTAAATAAACAATTAAATCTATGGCGTAATTAAAAAAATAACAAATAAATCAAACAAAATTTCAGAAAGCAAACTAAATGTTAGCTTATAGATTGTCCCTTTAGAAGGTATCCCTTTAACAGTCCAATTCATAATCCAACGTCGAATAATCCTGAAGAGTTTTCGGTATAAACCCAAAGAATTTCTAGAACATTCACGAAACCCTGAACATTCTCGAAACCTACTTAAAAATAAACAAATTAACTTTCTAGCATGATCCTTTTCTTTCCAGCAGTTACGCCAATGCTACGTCATCAATACCACAACGGTAAACAACCCTTAACCTGACTAGCGTAATCTTAAACGCTGGTGTACTACTGTACATAACAATATAGATAAATATTATTATGCGAGGCTAAGAAAATCTTATTTTCGTGCCAAACATAATAACAATTATCTATACCAACACTAACCTGGTACTCTTTATATCCCATCATCAACATTTTTTCCATATGGATTAAATAGGGAAACATTTAAATTTACCGCTACTGCTTCTCCCCTACATGATCTGACATTCCAATGCAATACACGAAATTCATGAGCGTGCATAGAGTAATTCCTCTATAAGAAATAATTCTACTTAACAATGTAAAAGAAGACAATAAACATGTTATTTTTTTTATTTTATTTGCACAATATGTTAGGTTGTAATTTTATTGATTACGAGAATTAAAATAATTGTTGGAAAATAACAACAACAAAAGTCACACCCTCGTATAAAGTTATACACGTAGTGTGTAATGTCAAAGCCGTGTAGCATTAAAGTTGCCACGCACATGGCATTACGAAACGCGAATTACATTCGATGTTTGTGTGCGTTTTTGGATATAACAGTTTTCTCATTGATTTTAATTATTGATGACATTGAAATTCTGAACATTGAATCTAGCGCCACAAAATTGCTTAGATACTTTTGTTTTTGACGGGGTGACTTGCGAAGTTTGGAGAAATGCTGGGATTGGAGGTGGTGTGCTGGTGTTCATGTTTTAGAGTAGAATCTGCGATTTATTAGCATATTTGTCCAGATCTGTACAGTCAGCTGTATTTGGTTCAAACAAATATTGAGCTCTATCTAAACCATTTGAATATCCATCATGTAACGGCATTTGATCATCGGGGTTTGTCTTCAGATTAGACAGCTGATTGCTGCTTTCTGAGATAGTCACAGATTCAAGATCAATTGCCTTCTCAAAAATGTGAGGATTAAAGCCGAATCTTGCCGCGAAATCCTCATAGCTCATCTTTACAACACTGCTTTGGTTTTCACACGATTCTTCATCACAATTTTTCAATTCACATGAAATAACATCAACACATAATCCTACATTTTGACAGTTTTTTTTTGTTTTTTGTTTTTTGCAGACTACAAATTCGTACTTTTATTGATTTTATTTCTATTCCTAAAAAGTTTTAATCATGTGCCTGTATTATATTTTGTTTAAGATTTGAGCAAGTTTTTGAATTTGAAATGTGTATATTTTGATTAATAAAGCTTGTGTATCTTCTATTTCACAATTTTTTTATATCATTGTTAAATATAACTTCGGAAGTTCGACATGAACTGTATGGTTAGCTCTGTCGGTTAAGGCGCCGCTTCTTATATGCTGCAGAACGAGATCGAAAACGTTCACATCCCTATTTTAATGGCCTCGTTTGCTCTATTTAACCAATCTTTATATTATGGACATTTTTGTGGTCATCAGAAGCATATTTACGCGATACATGATTTTCGTTCACGCAAACATTCCTGATCGTTTCGTCAAAACAAGGCAGTCGGGCTTAGAGCAGGTGCGCGAATATCGGTTGATAAAGCTCACCTTTATCACACGAGTTATATCAACCGATATTTACAGAGATAGTGGGATAAAAGATTATGTTTATGTGCCACAATCGGTCCTTTAGTCGACAGACCGTTTCCATGCGGTAACTGTTCTTTATTCTGTATATGTGTTTTGTCTCGACTCTGTGTTTTTTTCACATTTACGTTAACTTGTGTATATATGTGTGTGTGTGTGTGTGTTTGTGTGTGTGTTTGTTTGTTTGTGTGTGTGTGTGTGTGTGTGTGCGTGCGTGCGTGCGTGCGTGTGTGTGTGTCATTGTCTATCGGGAGTAAACTATGAGTTTATATTTTACTTCTAAAAGGAGCAGCATATTTACCTATGACAATTTTAGTAAAAATTAAGAAGTAGTTTATAATTCATTAATCTTTTCATAACTATACTAACATTTCTTCGGCACCGTATGACCTTTATAGAGTCGGTGTGCCGTAAAACTCAAATAAATAAATAAATTTCTTAATCACTTGTTTAAACGAAGATATCAGGTATTTATAAGCTTTTTGTTTGTTTTAGATATTTCATCAACTTTCTTCATTACTGGACGATAAAAAACCAACCAAATATGCCTGTGCATATGAAATCAACTCTGTAACGAAAGCTAATCGAAAGAAGCTCATAATGACAACATGTGTGTCGTTTTAGAACTGATATTTATGTAGGTGACAGTTGTTTACGTTATAAAATCCAATTGTTTATTTGTCGTATCTTGATATTGATTAATATTTTAATTAATTAAAACATGTACAGAAGTTAAAGTAAATAATTACAATATACTGCATAAATCATGTTTTTCTACTTCGCTGCTGAAATGAATAGAAAAGACTTAACATGCAAGATTGTCATTGAGCACAATCATGTTTGATAGGGCTCATATTCTTTCTTTGTGACACTCTTAGTGGAATAATCATGATATACACATATATTCTACATTATTATCGCCAGTTAGGGTAAGGATCTTTTAAAGATGAAAAAACGAGTCCTAATATAAATATCCAATACTTTTTAAAGGTTATCATAATATGCTGTTGCTGATGAAATCGACCATATGTGTATAATAAAAAGCACTGTTATTACATGATACCGACACGGTTATTGTCATATCTAGCGATAGTCCAGCTAGATATTTGTAAATTAAGGCACCAGTCAATTATCTGGATATATCAACGACTCGCGGCAAGTCAGCTGTCCTCCCCACATGACTGACCTTTGAATACCTGCACGAAATGCGGAAAATCATTGACAACATAATGATTAACGACCTCCGTGCATGTAATCTATGTTGTCATTTAATTCGTCCTATCAGAATTGTTACGTATAATTTTCTTTGAAGAACATTGGAGTTTGGTTTCACAATTACATTTGCACATAAACATTGTAATACAACCACTTCGTCTTTAGTGATTTTTGCTTGGTTTCAAAAAATAATTTATTTGATAGTCTAGAAATAATGCTTCTCAGTTTTGTAACTTTAATTTCTGACTGACATAGGATTATCGTTGTCTTATGCTTTGTTTTTAAATTTTAATAAATGTTTCAATACTCACAGAGCTTTATAATCGTTTTGCTGGGTTACCACGGATGACTATTAGTTAAGACCCAGACTGTGCGCTTCTATAATATTTTTGTACTGTTTCAATATGAAATCACGCCACTCTATGCTAGTGCGACACTATAAATATTCGATCATTTTATGAATTTTTAAGTCTCGTTTTCCCAAAAGATGAACCAATCACCACATTGGAATGATTGAACCTTTTATAAAAGGCTAATTAAAACAATACTAAATCACCTCGGTTTTTATATAACTAAATTATGAATCGCAAGCTTAAAGTACAGGATCATATTTTCTGAGCAGTGTTTAGGTTTCAAATAAACGAGGCTTTAAATAATTGCCAAATGTCCTGAATGTACAACATAATATACAACATTTATGCAAACGGTAATTGTAAACACAGATACCAAACCAATACAGAGTGCTAAAAATAATTGTTTGTTATTTGTGAGAAGTATTGTTAAGAGTATATCTGTTATGATGTGGCTGCCATTAGAATAAAAAAAACGAATTGGGCTCGCCGAGGACTTTCGCATGCCTGATATTTGTTATGAATTGTATTGAAGTGACTTTTATGATTAATTATGTATACAGAAAATTGTATTGTGATAGACAATACTACCACTCCGTTCTACACACCGTTCACCCAAAATACAATAATATGTGTGATGTATATGGAGAATAAAGTTACATAGGAACATCAGTCCTGGTTTAAACATTTCCAATTAATCAGCTTTTCAAATTCTAAAGTGCCTAATAATCTTATTATTTTGTTTGTACCAATACATTTGTTTCTGCTTCTCCCACCACCTGCCACACCTTCAGTACATTCCAGTACAAATAAATATTTGATTAAGCAAGCGCATTGTGCAGGCCATAAAGTATTTTCATCTGACAAAGAACATGTACGTTCTTGTATTTTATTCCAACTTTTGTCCTTTTCAGACTATAGCTTACAGCTTCTTACATAAAAGTAACAGGACAAAAGGTAAAACGCGATGTGTTTAGTACAGTTATTTTGTAACGGAGAACGTAATTGTTCGATGGGCTTTTTATCCCGTGTGACGCTCAAAAACCAATTTTAGAATCGACTTGTGCGACGTAATGCGACAGTTTGAATGATTAAAAGTGGTCTCACTTAACGGAATTGTTTTCAATCATAGATAGTCACTGATATTTTAAAACAATGTACATATGTGTAGCTTCTATTAGAAGACATCAACGGAAAAGCAATTTATTCATTTTGATGTAAAAATGTTCCACGATACTGAATGTATGCATTAAGAAGCTAGCGAGAAAATGAGTTATATATAAATTAAAATAAATTAAAGTTAATTGCAAAGAAGATCATAAACAAAATATTAAGATACAATGGCGTAATTTGTTTTTTTTATAACATTCCAAATTTCGATAGAAAGTTAAAACAATACAAAAGCTTCACATGTAACAGTACATAAAAATGAAAAGAAAGCATGTACACTGGGTTTAGATGATGATGATGGAAGGAAAACAAGTACATCACACCATTGCATTGTCTCTTTACAAACGGATAGTGTATAATATCCCGCCATACACTGCGAGTGTATTGGATTTATAGTATCTGCATTTAAGTTGTTAGAAAATGTCTACAACATTTTTTGTTCGTATTTCCTTTACGAAAATGTACAAGACCGAGAAAAAAAAGAATTGTCCAGATGTCAGATGTAAATTACGCTGTGACTAGAATATGATAAAAATGATAATAATGAACCTTTGTTAGTTAAACGGCAGCCTCCTAAACACGTTATAGCATCATTGACATTGGAGGATTGTGATTGATTGGGGCATTTCGCACTTTGTATCGATGATGTCACCAGTATTCAACAAAAAGTAGCTCGAAAGATCTTTGGACAATATATAACATTACTTATTTGTTCTAATATTTATCGTCTTAGTGTTTGTTACTGTTTTATTTTGTTATGATAAATAATGAAGTGATAACCGGTACCAGTGTAGTAACTAATATTAATCTATTTTCAGATATTTAGGAACATATATATAATTATTAAGTTCGACAGAATCAATAACATCTTAGTAAAACACACATGGATACAATAACTGAATACGTTACAAAAAGTTGTAACAACACGATCATGAAATAAAACATATCATAACAACAATACAAACTATTAAAGTTTTAATTGATCAGGCCTGTATTGACTGAAAGGATAAAACAAGTGTAGATTATACCAGTTTGTACTACAATTCTAATACAGTTCCAATCTCTTTTGGAGCGTAAATGCTTAAGCAAGTCGTCTATATTGGCTTTATTGGTTGAATACTCGTGTGTACATGAAGCTACACCGGCCGCAATAAGTCAGGTGGTAGTGCGTCGGCTTGCGGATCGGAAGGTCGTGGGTTCAAACCCCGACCGGGTCAAACCAAAGACTTTAAAGTTGGTAGTAGTGGCTTCCCTCCTAGCGCTAAGGGGACAGCAATATGCCTGACTCGTCGGTGTCAGTATAATGGACCGGCCGGGTTCAGTCCATGGGCACCTCGTAAGTGCCCCTGTGCTATTATGATAGAAATGTCGCTACACAGTATCGGCAAAAATGCCGGCTAATCCCATTCAGCTACAATATCAAAAGCTTGGCCAGCATTGCAATTAGACGAATTTGTATTGCAATTAGAAAGTTTTCAGTCTAAACCACGAAAGTTTAAACAGGGCAGAACTATATTTACAATTTGGCGTTTGTTGGTCTCTCGGAATAAAACTACTAGAGCACAACTATCGAGGAACATAATAAAAACCTTGGAAAATACGTTTCTAATTACTCGACTCTGACATGATGTCATGCAGTAAGTGGTTCGTAGATGCTCCGTTTAAGATTTTCAAGGGATATGCAAGAAGTCTTGATATCACGGAACCAATTAAGTCAAACGATTTCATCCAGTAAGAAGCCGACAATGTGTTTGTTTCCTCTTGTTCAAGCTTTCATGTTTAAAGATGTCGAGCCATGTCACATAATACGAAAGCATAGAAAAAATAAATAGTATACTAGAAAGTATGTTGAAGGTTATTCGAAAAAATGTAAAAGATAGCTATGTACATAGAAACACTTTAAACTTTTTAAATCTTTTGTTTGTATTTAGTATTCTTTTATAAGCTGTTCCCTATGCAGGTGATTGCTGCTAATGGCTCACTTTGATAGGGTAATTTTGTTAACACTGTGAGAAAACCTTCAGGAAGTGCGGGTTTAGAGTACTATTGTTAGTTTTGTGTGTGAAATGTTTCGTCTTTGTGGTTTGCCACTTTTATATTTACTATGCATGCTTTTGTCTAGTGGAATTTTAAATTTTGATATCTGTGGCAATCTCATTCCTTTGTCTCCGATTAGAAATGTTAACAAATAAGTTTAGCGTTAATATCATTCTTAAACCATTAATTGAGTCCGACAATCTGAGACGGTTCAAGATGTGTCTCATGTGACCAAAAACAACATTAAAAAGTGATAAATAGATACCATTTAGCATGAAAAATAAACATCGTTGAAGTAATAAATATTTTATATAGATATATTATTACGAACAACTTTGATAAATGCAAAAATAAGATTGTTTGACTGTGTCTTTATCGATATTCTTATACCTGACTGCTTCTGGATTGCAAAGGTAATTATAAAATAAAATTATTAAATAATGTGTGCATTGATAAAAGCAAGCAGTTAAGGGATGCATGTGCACTTCATCAAAAGAATCAATTAAGTTTTCTCTTTTTTTCCTCGTTTGTTTATGTTTTCATTATCTGGGAAGAAAAGGCTTAAGGAACAAACACACACACATCTCCTCGATTTAATTGATTTTCCAAATCTGCAGTTAAAACCTTCCCCACCCACACAAAGCAGGCGGTTCAATTATGACATATTTGAACTTAGGAACGGGATAGCAATGGTTTAGTTTGTACTTGTCAACTTACATTTGACGCGTCTATATTTTGTCACGTTTTTGTGAACAGTTGTTAATAATTTCAGGTTAGTAAGAAATAACAAAGAATCATCTTCAATAAACCACAAAGTTTTACAAATTACTGCCTTTGAATTGTATATATGATTGTGTCTTAAAAAAATAACTATTTCATAATGTTCTGTCAATATGTCAGTAGAATGAACAGAACAGAACAGAACAGAAATTTTATTTGTACCTAAAGGCCTTAGGCCCATAATACAATTTACATAATTATACAACTATACAAAACACGAGTTATGTTATTATCGTTACATATATCTTCATCACTTCATAATTTCATACACATAATAACACAGTTGTTTCAATACTAAATCATTATTTGATGTCATCAGGTGTCATCAGGTTTATAAAATTTATTCTATTTCTACTCCCTTTATACCAACTAAGTAATAACCGATTTCTGGGTTCATCGTATCTGGGACAGATAAACATTACATGGTATTCATATTCAACAACATGTGTGTTTAATCTTTCTAAACAATGGTTACACAATCTTTCGCTACGTGGTATATATAACTAAATATAATATATAACTAAAAGTACTTTCTCAAAGGGAGCATTCTGAGGAAGTAACGTCATATCCTATGCATAATTAACTATATACAATAAAGATGAAAGTCTTGACGTGGCCGCTGTGTTGTAGTGGTATCGCACTTGGTCGGTAATCAAGGGGCCCGCGGTTTGACTCCTGACAGTGGCGGTAAATTTTTCATGTTGATTTTCGGTAATCTTAAAAGTATGAAACAATAAATTATCCTGCCAATTATTATCCTACGCCGTGCAGTAAGCTTTAAGCTGTTGCAAATTTTTGTACGCCCTAAGAATATATGTGTCAACACGAAATTGTTATTATAAATTAGATTTCACTCCTCTGTTTGATCATTACCTGTATTTCTAGTAATTTCAGTTGCAGTCAGAAATACGAACATAAGCGTTATTATTTGTTATGATGCCTTACTTACTTATAAATTATCTAAATGTATTTTTATTGATTCGAAAGATGACAAAAACTACCTTTACGTAATTGAGTTCTGAAACGATAACAACATTATAAATACATAAATTCAGTCTTTATGTCTACTCAAATTTGTAAATCTTCATCCTTCTTTTCGATGTTAAGGTACAAAATACTTGATCATGAGCCATTCCTGGAAATGTTCTGTTTTACGCACCGTATTCTATCTGAAAAAGAAAGAGTTGGCCCTTGCCTCAGCACGATAACACTTATGATGTTAATTGACAGCGTGTGATGATCTCTTATGTTATGCTCAATTGTTAGCACATCTCGCTTCCACACGTCGGCTGGGAACACTTAGTAGCTATTTAAAAAACACTAGTCTAGCCAGTGAATGCATTCTTTCTTGTCCTTCCAAGTTTTGGTAATCGATATCACAGGCATCTTTCCTGTAATGCTGTTAGTAGATAACTTCACAACTCTGATGTGGTTTTAGCTTTGACTGAAGGTCTCACAAACGATAATTTACTGACGAAATATATTTAACTTTAGGAGAAATAGTTTTTCTGCAGTCATCAAGATAATATGCAAATTCGTGTGATTTTGCCTGACACAAGATTGACAAAATACAGTTTGGTCTTTGAATTACTGAAAAACAAAAGGAGATATGTCGAACAAATATTTTACTACATAAACAGAACGTCGATGCCATGACCTGTGTTCATTTTATATGTAAATGACCTTAAAGATGTTATTGAGTTATCGCAATGAAATGTTTCTTATAAACAAGAAATATTTTTAAAAGAGCGTTGGTTAAGCCTAAGTACCACAATTTATCATGTTTAGAAAGCAATCCTGGAAGAAAGCGGAGACAAAAATACAAATTTTCTGACATTGATCAGATTTCCACTATTTAAATCCGTTAACTTAATCAAATTAAAAAGAAGATCAACTTTTGCAAATCATAATACATATGCTGTATTAAACCCGCCAAATATTTTCCTGTAACATGTAAAGCTTGAAGGTTAGTAAACATCTGTTTTATGTAAGAAATATTATAAAAAATAACTGGCCAATTACTGTTGTCAGAGGAATGTAAAGTTTATTACAATATATACTTGCAATAAATAATCTTAGGCATCCACTAAGAGGGTCTTAGCAAAAAATGGAGACGAAGTCTACGCTAAGGAATTTCGAATGCTGCATTTTACACAACTTGTCGAAGATGTTACCTACAGAAGCAGCACTAGACCTTTACACACACCGTGTCTCCAGACCTTTACACACAGTGTGTCACTAGACCTTTTATACACACCGTGTCACTAGACCTATACACACACTGTGACACTAGACCTTTACACACACTGTGTCACTAGACCGTTACACACACTGTGTCACTAGACCTTTACACACACCGTGTCAATAGACCTTTACACACACTGTGTCACTAGACCTTTACACACACCGTGTCAATAGACCTTTACACACACCGTGTCACTAGACCTTTACACACACCGTGTCACTAGACCTTTACACACACCGTGTCACTAGACCTTTACACACACTGTGTCACTAGACCTTTACACACACCGTGTCAATAGACCTTTACACACACCGTGTCACTAGACCTTTACAAACACCGTGTCACTAGACCTTTACACACACTGTGTCACTAGACCTTTACACACACTGTGTCACTAGACCTAGACCTTTACACACACTGTGTCACTAGACCTTTACACACACACTGTCACTAGACCTTTACACACACTGTGTCACTATACCTTTACAGACACTGTGTCACTAAACCGTTACGCACACACACTCTGCCACTAGACCTTTACATACACTGTGTCACTAGACCTTTACACACACTGTGTCACTAGACCTTTACACACACTGTGTCACTTGTTCTTTACACACACTGTGTCACTAGACCTTTACACACACACTGTGTCACTAGACCTTTACACGCACTATGTCACTAGAACTTTACACACACACTGTGTCACTAGACCTTTACACGCACTATGTCACTAGACCTTTACACACACTGTGTCACTAGACATTTACAAACACTGTGTCACTAGACCTTTACACACACTGTGTCATTAGACCTTTACACACACTGTGTCACTAGACCTTTACACACACTCTGTCACTAAACCGTTACGCACACACACTCTGCCACTAGACCTTAACACACACTGTGTCACTAGACCTTTACACATACCGTGTCACTAGACCTTTACACACACTGTGTCACTAGACCTTTACACACACTGTGTCATTAGACCTTTACACACACTGTCTCAATAAACCTTTACGCACACACTGTGTCACTAGACCTTTACACATACCGTGTCACTAGACCTTTACACACACTGTGTCACTAGACCTTTACACACACTGTGTCATTAGACCTTTACACACACTGTGTCAATAAACCTTTACGCACACACTGTGTCACTAGACCTTTACACACGCTGTGTCACTAGACCTTTACACACACTGTGTCACTAGACCTTTACACAAATGAGTATATGGGTGTAATATATGAAAATCTAGCAATAAAGATAGCATTGATACTTACCAGAGCTGAGAGTTAAAGTTGAAAACAAAAAAGTCGATATTTAACAATACTGCTTAAATGGCACAAGTGCCATGGCATTCAGTTGTTTGTTACTGTTTTATTTTATAGAACAGGTTTGAGAAATCGCATTTCAAAAAAGTACACCACATGTATACAAAATGCTGTTTTAAGAAATGGTTAACTTACTTGGTATTTGATACGTGCACTTCGTACTCCTCGTTACATGTCAACTTGACCTGACCTTCAAATCTCTGTTTGGTGTTTAGCTTGACTACGGCTCTCTGTTTGTCGGCCGGAATGAAATATAGCGTAAAGTGTATATAGGATAAAGTGATGTTTTATGCATTTAGCAAAGTACTGTCGTTTAAATACTCTTCCAATCAGTTTTGAAAAACAATTATAAGCTTCAGGGACCTATTATATGTAGTAAGCACAAAACGGTATATGGTAGTGTCTGAAATGTGTACAAACGACAGTCTTTTATCCCTGTGTAAGCATTTGTAAAAAGGTTAATACTAAGGTTTGACAACTACGTCATAAATGCCGCTACTTTAATAAACATCATTGGATAATTCTTGATTTAATATAGCTTTTAAACATTAAGTTATTCTTATTATACGTCATCGCTTAGGCTGTTTTATTTCAAACTACTCACTCATTTGGAACTTTTAGTTTGCAGAGGCTTTTATATACTGTACATATTGTACATATGTTGAATTGTACATATGTTGATAGTTTATTATAAGAATACATTATTTATAAAAGTTTTAGTCTAGAAGCCAGAACTATATAACCTGTGTTTTGAATATTTGTATGGTTGTTAACTTCTGCAGGAAACATAACTTTTATAATCGGACAGTAGCATATTTCGTAGAAAAGTTTATATTTATTTTGTTTATTCAATATGCTTGGCAACATATTTAAAAAGAAACAGCAATGGGGCTTCTGTTCTGTTGAGATACTATGAGTAACCTATATATTATAACTCTCGGTTTTCTGATCTTATTTAATTTGTGACACAAATGATATAAAACAAAATTGACGATCATCGTTGATATTGCACAAACATGTTATTCAAATAAAACGAACACAAATAGCTCTTTTACATACACAATGCAATAGTTTAAATATTAATAAAAGCTCCTCGTCAAGTACGGGTCAGTAACCGTTTATATAATGTTAAATTTATTACAATATATATACGATAATGACAGTAAATGAACGCATACCTAGGCGCCATGCAAGGCACTAACAATATAAAAGCTTAACTGAACAACATCTGTTTTATACCCTTAAATGCATATCATTGTGATTTGTGTTAAGCAATTTGAAATAGCGCGGCAGATAATAATGTTTTATTTTCAAAGATTATTTAGCATTGGGAATACGGAATCAATTATTTAAGACATGTTTATCTTAGTCGCTGTGGAAAATGTTTGAGGCAACGCAGACAAAAGGGACATTTCGTAGCACTGCAGTCAATGCTTTGGCACAATCTTCCGTGAGTACACGCAGTCGACTTTTGCTACAAATATAACATGTAAATGACATTCAAAATCTGGATAGACATTTTCTCGTTCGGTTTATCATAGAAGGACAAGAAAACAGGAGATTCCTCTTATATATAACTCAACTTAAAAATGACAGACACCGTATTTTATTTTACACTTCATGCATATTATAATCATATTTTCTCAAAAGATGAAAAAGAAACAACCATCAAACTTGATTGATTAAGCTCCCTCAGGAGGAAATACAATTTGAAACAAGTGCATGAAATGGCAAAAGGAATGTTAAACAAGATAAAACTTAAAACACTTAAAACCACTTAATGTGATCTAATAGAATGTAACTGTGCTATTTCATTTGTCGCTTGAATGATCTGCTGACCACAATATTTCCTTTGAATACATTCATATTGTCGTTGCAATGTCTAAATACTCCGCAAGTGAAGTATAATAAGTCGTTAAGTTAAGAAGACTTTGTTGTAACTCTTAGTGTGTTTTGTGTTTTCATTGAAAAGTCCATATTTAATTTATACCCGTAATAGTATAAAATTCAAATAAGCGCTAGATGGGCATTTTTTTCCAATTGCATAACTCATCTATTTAAACTGATGAAATAAAATTAAATACTTCATAGATTCTTAAGAGAAAAATAATTTATTTGCTTTTCTTGCATTTTTTTCCCTGTTTTGTTTACAGACAGATGTCTTGATTCATATTTTAAATTTTAACACTTTTAATAACATTGTTTATAAATAAAATCTTTCAACAGAAACATTTCAAATACTTCACTTTTATATTAACCGTTTATATATATATATATATCGAGGTACTTGCCTTAACAATCGCAGCACCATATCTATTTTTGAAAGCAATTCATTTGTTTTTTGTTCTGGCTAAGACTGCATTATGTGGGAAACGTTTTCTACAAAGGGCCGTACACTTATTTAATAACAATTCACATCGCGTATATTCAGCCATTTAACCCTTTACTAATTTATTGAATTAATGATATATAGCGTAATCAAAGAAAACAAGACAGAGATACAGAAGTGCCTGAGTATTGAAGATTGATCTGCCAAACATTTTGGGTCATTCATGTTAAATAAATTTGTGCTATTAAAGATGAGAATTTCTGCAAGAATGTGCTTTAGAACAAATAAAAAGCTTCAATATACCACATAGCTTCAATATACCACATAGCTTCAATATACCGCATAGCTTCAATATACCACATAGCTTCAATATACCACAAACCTTCAATATACCATATAGCTACAATATACCACATAACTTCAATATACCACAAAGCTTCAATATACCACATAGCTTTAATATACCATATAGCTGAATATAATTACCCGATTACATGTATATCACTGATATAACTAAGACTACTTGACAGAAACCGAATTGTCAAATAAACACACATTTAAGAGCAATAAAGCTGGAGTCTGGTTACATCAGATTCATCATAAAATATGACGATAAATTAAGTGTGGATCTTATTATACTGATGCGCTAACTCGATAGATTTGGAATTGTTTATCCAAGTTGACCGTAATATTAACAGACATAAATGCATCCCACTGGTTGCACTTTACTAGGACAGTAGGCAGTTAATATACAACATGATCTAGGATCAATGTTATTTGTCAGAGTTTTGGTTTCCAGTTAAATGTTCTCCCCATTATATTTATGTAAGTTTGACAAGGGACGATTATATTTATACAAATTACGCACATATGGCTAAACATATTTCCTAGTGTGAACACCAATTTTACCAAAAAAACCACCAGAAAAGATCTTGAGATCTTGAAAGCAGTACAGATGATGGTAGATAAATTCCGGAACGTATACAATAATTTTAATTTACTGGGTTAATGTATATATATATATATATATATATATATATATATATATATATATATATATATATATATATATATATATATATATATATATATATATATATATACATAATTAAACCCACTTAATTAAAATTCATATGTCAGTTTAGGGTGTTATACAAAAACAATATATTTTGACACAGGACTATATCTATGTAAACAAGTATAAATGACAAAATCCAATGAGTATTGCCAAATATACCAAGATTTAAAAGTGCACAGGACATAGGTATTCACATGCAAGCCAAAAGTAAAACAAATACAACAAATATAAGATGAGTCATTTAACAAAAAGAGCTAATACGACAGTTGCCGCCTTGGAACAGACAGCCGGCAACCGATTTGGATGCTTTAACCGGTTTTGCAGAGCTTCAACCTCGCACTTTCTGAGGGGTTTATCTAATGCAAGCAGTGAAAAGAAAACCTATTTGCACTGTAATATTAAAATACTACGTCGGCTTGTGGATAACATCGACCTGCAAACATGAATAATTCAAAGTAAAGAAGGTGAGTATATATGATAACAAGATAGATTAAACTTTCCCCAACAATTGTTTGTCTGAATAATAGAAAAGACGACGATAAGGTCCTATATGAATCACAGCCTATATTAAAGCATGGGCATAGATAAACCTATACATATGCAAGCCAGATGCAAACCGATAAAACACCAGTACAAAACATTAACATTTCATAAACATAGAGAAAAGAATAACAAAAATAACCACCTTGCTAAAGGAAAACACCAGATGACGGACCGATCCATTATCGCACTTCCTTTTTTTCTCATCGATACCACCAAGGTGAAGAAACTAGCAGTTAGCTTCTGCTGTGAGAGTAAAGCAATATTTTGCAAACAAATTACAATTAATACAACAAAGATTATAGAAATAAATACATTATGAACACGCAATGTTTCGACAACCATACAAGGTTTAAATGCGCTTTGTGTCAAATGTGGTTTCTGTAATAAAATGCTAGTGTTGTCAAAGGTAAGTTTATGACTTGAAACGGATTGATACAAGAGTGTTACAGTGAGCCAGTTTCTCTCAACAAATGCCGTTAAATATAAGCTAAAGCTTTTCATTAATAACTGGACATATATATTTTTCCCACTGCATTACGGACAGACGTGTTACCGAGTCGAAATTTTATAAATATTGTACTGTTATAAAATTATCCAAAATTTTAAATCATATTTAAATTTATTCGGTTGGAGGTTGATATAAATAATATTAAAAAAAATCAGATTTACATAGCATAATTTCATAATTAGTCAAGTTTAAGGTATGTTTCACTACAACTTTACTGAACATTGTATAAAACATTGCCCTTGCATCGTATTTTTTTTTTCATTTATTGATTGAATATATTTCACCAAATGCACGGATGAACATAAAATTACTATAAACGAAAAGCTCCTAACCATAACAACCTATTTTTGGTCGAGAACATAAGTTTATACGTATTAAACACTTATATCATAACCACGTAATTTACAAACATATTACTATTATTGCATTTGCATTAGCAAAACTACTTCTGAGCTCATTACACTTACAACCTCTTGTATTAAACGTGGTGTTGAAAAGAAGCCAAACAGTTCACTAAGCACGAAGCTTTTTGTAAGGGACATTAAACGCTAACAAAAAGAACTATTGTTTTATTTCACAGATATTACATCGATGTTGCTAGATTATACATACTGGAGCGTGTACACATCAATTTCAAAGGAAGTTTGCGTGCACAATCATTAAACTTAACGTTAAGTCTAAGTGGTTATGACTGAGTGGTTGCACCGCCGACCTTTAACTCCTTTTACAACTCATCCTCTTGAGTGTGTTCAAATCCCTGTCGTAGGGAAGGACCCATGTCGGGCAGTCGTCTAGCTGACCTGTGGTGATCCGGTGGTCCTTTCGGACTTATTTTCTACGGACTTAACCCTACAAAAATATTGACAAAAATTATGTCGCCTCTATGTATTCCAAAACCAAAACAAAAACCTAAGCGATTTATGCCGACTGAACAGTCAAGTGAAAGAAGAAATCTTAAATAAAAAATAATAAATAAATAAATAAATAAATAAATAAACTAATAAATATTTTTTCACTCAGTAAATTAATTACAAAAAAGATATCTTTCAAGATCATGCACGGAATAAAGTATTATAACGACGTCTTTATCAAAAAACGTTACATTAATTGTTATCATTTTATCTGTAAATAAAAAAGAAACCAAATAGAACAGACAGGAAGAAACTAGTAATAAACTAGGAAATTGATAACTAAAATTAAAGAAAATATATCATGTTTGATATTTTTATTATTTCAAATTTTACAATACAGAAGAAATTATAACGTCACCGGGATTGGAGCCTGCGACATTTCAGGACATTCAAATCACCTAATCCATAATATCACAAAATATCAATGTCAACCGTTCTTATAACAAGTGTTTGCTTACAAACAGTCGATCAGATTGTCCAAGCTTAACGGGAATTATATTTGGTCATATAATGCCTAACATTTTAACAAGACGAAAGTGGCACTAACGTGACGAATAGGAGTGTTGCCTTTTATTATACGACATTAAATCAGAGAAAATGTCAATTCCCATTTTAAGATCCATTAGAAACATATATAAGGAAATACAATAAGGTCACACGTCATGTTAGGACTTCTATGTCATCATGGTGTCAGTCATAATGTATCATACAATTACATAAGAGACGCACCTGCCGTGAACCAGTCTGTAGCGTCTTTGTCTGCGTTGCTTGAAGTTTCTGGTCAAAAATCATTATTTGAATTTATTTCAATTTTATCTTGTTTTCAGCTTTTAAAGCCTATTTACAGCCCATAAAACTAAATAAAAATTCTTCTAATGTGCAGGTTAACATATATGTCTGTATATATTGAATTTTGTTCAATATATTACACAAAGGGAGTAGTTATTGTTACACACACACACACACATATAAATATATATAAATAACAGTTGCTCATACTCAATGTACATTATGCAAGTTTGAATTGATAGGACATCCTTGCGAGGTCCTTTTCTAGTCCCTAGATAACATTTTCTTCATACCTATTACTCGATTTCTCGAGTCAATTTCACGCTTACGTGATCACGTGATGTATGGAGGGTAGTGGCATGGATTGATTTCTCTCCGGGATAAATTGACAATATTGAGGTTAAAATGTAATATTTGTTTAAATGAATGGTCACAATTGGAACATTAAACACAAAGGTTAATGTCTGGCTCACAGAAAGAACAAACCAAGAGACCTGCTAAGAAAACCAAAGCTGAGAAGCGAAAGGCCAGCCAGTCGCTATCGCTATCAGCGGGTAGCCATATTGGCAACAACGACGACACGAGCTCGTGCAACCCATGTGGTGTAACCAATGTCCCCGGTGCTTACATTGTAGACGGGATAACCACAGATTTCGTGAATAATTCACAATCATACGTCACTAGCGTAATGAACCCACATCAGAATCACTCGCCAGTAATCAGTATGCAACAGCCATACAACTTTGCTTACCAGCCTCATTCACCTGCTGTTTTCACGACGTCCACACCGTATAGTACCAATCCATCACCATGGGCTGTCGAAATCATGACTGATATTAAATCTTTGAAAACTGTGATCCCGAAAATAACACACATAGAAAATGAAATCAGTTTGATCACACAAAAAAATGGCAGACTTTGAAACCAGAATGTCAAATGTAGAAACCAAAATAGATGACGTTGAAACCAGTTGTAGCTTTATAAGCGACGCATGTGACCAACAGAAAGAAGAGCAAAACAACATAAAATCTAAATTTTTAGAGCTTGAGAAGGAGAGACAACATCTGCAGAATGATCTGAAACATCTAAATCATGAATCAACGAAACTACAAGATGAAATTCTAGACATGAAAGCGAGAATTTTCAGATCATTCTGCTGTGAAAATACAATTAAAACGAAACATTATTACAACTAAGGACAAGACACACACATCAAACATCCAAAAACCAATACAATGGAGTACAGAAAATATAGATAAATTACATACATTTTTTCAATCTAAAGATGCAATCGCACAACACTCACTATATGCCTTGCACAAACTATTTATAGTATATAATCAACTAGACCCAGAAACAAAACAAAAATGTAAACTATTTGACACACTAGTTGCAACAATCCTTAATTATGGAGCAGAAATACATAGATACGCAAAAGCTCAAGATATAGAACGCATACATTGTAAATTCATGCGGAAAATACTTCATGTAAGAAAATCCACAAATATCAGTGCTCTGTATGGTGAATTGGGAAGGTTCCCATTAGACATTCAACGTAAAATTATAATGATAAAATATTGGAGTTAAATAACAAAGACTAAGGATAACTCGATCATTAATAAGATATGTCAAATATTAAGATATGATGCAAACAATGGGAAAACATACGGAGGATTGAATTGGGCATATCACATAAAACAATATTAGAAGAGATAGGCCTAGCGTATATATGGCAAAATACAGATACTATTAATGTACATCAGATAAGAGAAAGAATTTTAGATATATATATAGACAAGAATGGACAATGGCAATAAATAATTCAAATAGATTAGCATCATATTGTCTGTATAAGAAAGAGCTTATTACCGAAAGTTACCTTGACAATATAAATGTACCCAAATATAAAATTGCACTAACCAGATTTAGATTATCATCACATGACCTAATGATTGAGAAAGGAAGACATGTAAATATTCCAAAATCCAACAGAATATGCACGCAATGTAACATGAATGTTATCGAAACAGAATATCATTTTCTTTTAGTCTGCCCCTACTATAGAAACTTGCGAATACAATATTTTTCAACATATTATTGTCACTGGCCAACAAAACAAAAGTTCATAAATCTAATGTCAACCAAATCGAGAAAGAGAATAATAAATATAAGCAAATATATATACTTCGCTTTGAAAACTAGAGCAGTAATAACTGACACAAGTTAAATCATGAAATAATTAATTAACGCTTTGATATGTATAAATATGTACCTAGCAGAATTATTACCAATTAAGAATATAGGTGTATATATGTGTATATATATATATATATATATATATATATATTATTGTAATAACGCTTTACTATACAAATATGTGGTGTACAACTTCTAACAAATATAAATTAAGAATATAAGGATTTAAAGAATTTATTTATGCAAGAAGCAATATGTACCACACAAGTAAAGTATCGTCAAGTAGAATGAATAACGTTATTTTAATATTTACTTAATATTAAATGGAATTTACGGACATATCCCAAATTAAAATTTAAACATATTTTTTGTTCAGATAGAAGCATCACAGTCTCGTTAACAAATGTACTAACCCCGACATACATCACATCGTTGTTATAATGTACCTCTTGGCTATAAATGTAATATTTTATGCCGAAATAAACTTTGTATTGTATTGTATTGTATTGATAATGACACCTTGTCAGGGGAATGTATTATTAAAAATTTGTTTTCACACGTTACCCGCAGGCCATAATTGTAATGGTGAGCCGTTAGAACTGCAAGTGTGTGAAATATGCACATTGTTTGTCACGCCTTCTCTTTATCTATTTCGCTGCGTTCGTTGCATTTTTACTTTGTGCGCCATTAAAAGTATTTTGACATTTATCTGTCTTTCAATAATAAAATTCAAAAAGTTATATTCTTTTTTTTTCTATGTACAGATCCGCAACCACAAAATCAAAGAAAAGAAAAGTAATTATATTTAATGTTTATTCACATCCTTGCTATGCATTAGTTTATGCATTAGTTCAATATTCTTAGGAAAAGCAAATCCATGTAAGTAGCCGACTATCCATTGATTCACTGTATCTGCAGTGAAATCTTAAAAGAGTTTATTGCTGACCGTAAAAGAAGAACTTTGAATATAAACACCAGAACAACTATCAACCGGACTCCAGAGAGTATTTAAATTTTACCATGTTAATGCAATAAATAAGTTATGGGCATGCTATGGAAGTTTCATGCATATTTCATGGAAAGTTGTCTTAGGATAGCAGACATGGTATCCCTGGCAGAAATCTAAAATCTATAAATCATTAAGTAATTTTCTCAGGTATTGTTAAAATTCTTTTACTTTGGCAAACAAAAAACACCTGCTCGCACAAGACGAACCCATGAAATATGCAATCAGAAGCATTTCATTGCTATAAGGCGATTTTACAGGGACATGCGTATCCGCTTTAGTAATGATATTTGTTCTGAGGCGAATACTCCGCGTTACCGGGATACTTCAAATGGTTTGTTATTTAAAGATATCACTTCAATTGCCGTTTAATAAAAGACTCGGGCCAACCGCTAACATAAAGATGTTTTTTTCATGTTTGTGAAAAGAGACCATGTCGTTTAGTTATCACCTTTAACAGAGTAGGCGGAGAAGATTCCTCTTGGGCTACAGTGTAGGCGGCATGTTGATGGAATGACAGCGCAAATCGAAAAAAATATTGAAATGTAATGTCAACATAAAACAAGGATACGTCATAAACATTATATATATTTGTAATAAAAAACCCATCGTACGTACCATCGACTTCAACACGAATACATCGAGCATGTCAGCAGACTGGAATGGACCCTGTCAGCGTGTTAAGCTTTCGTCCAAATACAGCGAGCATGTCAGCAGACTGGAATGGACCCTGTCAGCGTGTTAAGCTTTCGTCCAAATACAGCGAGCATGTCAGCAGACAGGAATGGACCCTGTCAGCGTGTTAAGCTTTCATCCAAATACACTGAGTTTCGTCAGAAAAACTGACGCTCGCTGATTATTCTGTTTTTGTCTTGTCTCTGGCATTTGATCAGGCGAATAATTCCTCAAATTTTCTCCTTTTTTTCGTCTTTTGGGTGGACTTAAGTCGGCTTGAAGGTTATTTTAAGCATGAATCGCGCATTTACTTTTTCGTGTTGAAGGTGCTCTCCGGGAAAGAGTTTTGACCTCCGTAAGATTTAGGTCTTATCTCTGTGTCAAGTAAAATTCGAAGGATTGGTATGTGTGAATTCATTTTCTATGACATTATAGATTGATATTCCTCTTACTGTACAATTCGTTGTGCTACTGGTGTTTGTGTCCAGTAATACTAAAGGGCTGTTTCTTCTATGGTACATGTAAACTTGATGACAGGTTGGATGTATATATATTTAGTCTGAAATATTCTTATTTTTATATATGTGTGTTATGTTAAAACCCGAAAAATTAAAGTATGGTTTATTTTTATTTATATGGTCTTTTATTAATATATCACACAACTGCGACCCACATTGCTAAAACATCTCTAGAACTTGTAAACACAACGCAATTAATAATCACTGTTCGGGAAAAATATACCTCAGGATTCATCACCTAACACGGGATCGGTTCATGGCTATGACATAACTTAACTGTACCTACGAAAGGCTTGGACACTTAATGGCCTTATGTCTGTAATAAATGTCATGTAATTAGAGGACAGTATATGCTTCGCTTATGTAATCGACATTTCCTACAGATTACCAGTTCCGTAACACATGCATAAATGGTCTTTAAATTACTGAACCGATTAACTGATGCCACTCAATCAGAAAACGGGAAAAAAAATCATTTTTATACAGCTCTGCAAGAAAATTCTGACGTGCCTCTTCAATAATCGCATGATTGCAACCACATTAGACTCACTGAAATTTCAATCATGCAGATGATAACATCGACCATCAGATTATTAGGATAAGCACAAACAATCGTAAAAACAGAAACCAGTGAAATTAACAAAATATATTATTCATACCTTTTTAAATTTTAGATAGCAAATAGGCATATAATAAACAACACCATTAATGGAACAATCATATAATGATACATAATCTACAGCTACTATTGTTTACATGTATTTATCTGTTAACGGTCACAATATGTCTTGTGGTTACTGTCCATTCGCACACGTACGTATAATAGTGAAGGATACTAAGAGAGGTCTGAATGCTCGAGCCTGAACAGGACTCGACAAGCAAGGGGCCTGAGTATAGTCAGGCCAGAAGGAGGTGAGTTTAACTGTTATACTTATTGGTTTTCAATAATATAATTATATTTCCTGTGTGTTAACATTGTTAGGCTGTTTATAATAAAATTATTAAGACCTAACGTTATGCGAAATCTGAATTATTAATACACCGTATATTCCTAAAGGCATCTAGTTCTTAATGTTGACCGAGTTTTGATAGTTAAACACAGATTATATATTTCAAACTCAATATGTATAAAAGACAACAAAGGCTGGATAATGACAGTAAATATGAACACATGATATGATAGATACATAGATTATTTAATCTTTATGGCCTCTAGCCCATACAGTATACATGTAATAATAGCAAGACAATCACCATGGTCAGTGAATGTTAGACAGTTATCAAGAATAAGATGCGATTACATGCAAAGTCTAACAACATGCTACAAATTGTTACTAATATGTCACGCATTAAATATACCTGTAGTAGTCACATTTACGTGCGAGTATGCGTTACGTAAATATGTTGTCAGCATTATTGAATCATTTAATTAGAAAATAAACATAAAAACATTCCTATATCAATGTGTTTTTAAATATATACTGTTTAAAAGTTTATTTGCTACATTAGCTTTTACGTGGATTGTAACCAAATACATTACAGCAAAATATTGAGAACGAAAAGAAAATCCTTAGCATATTAGCGTGTACACGCACACAAACGCGCGCACACATGCGCACAAACTATAAGCGCTGTATTCTTATACAGCGGTGTCCCGATTTCTTAATGTCTCGATTAAACGTTGGCGAAAACTCGATCTCAAAGCCTAGTACATTGATTCTGCCCTTATTATTCTATATAAATTTATTAGCGATCTCTCAATTACTCACTGTTGTGTTACTCGAGGTCCTTTTCTGGTCTCTAGATAACATTTTCTTCATACATATAACTCGATTTCTCGAGTCGATTTCACGCTTACGGTGATAATAAGACCTTGTCAGGGGAATGTATCATTTGTTTTCACACGTTACCCGCAGGCCATAATTGTAATGGTGAGCCGTTAGAACTGCAAGTGTGTGAAATATGTACATTGTTTGTCACGCCTTCTCTTTATCTATTTCGCTGCGTTCGTTGCATTTTTACTTTGTGCGCTGTTAAAAGTATTTTGACATTTATCTGTCTTTCATTAATAAAATTCAAAAAGTTATATTCTTTTTTTTCTATGTACAGATCCGCAATTACAAAATCAAAGAAAACGAAGTAATTATATTTAATGTTTATTCACATGCGTGAAAAAAATTGCCCATCACCGACTACAAGAAATAATTAACGTCCATTATAATGGTGACTCAAATGTGACTTTTCCTTGAGGTTTCAAGTCATCCTCGTTCGACCTCGAGGAATCGAGGCCCCACTGTATACGCATAAGCGTATATTGCTGTTAAATTTATTTATTCGTGATTTTTACGAGAAAAGTGTAATCATTTTTAACACGAAAAGTTTTGTCACATTGCCAAAGGTGTCAGGTTTACACAAAATGCATCAAGAAAATACAGCTTAATGCAGATACAATAGCTTTCGGTCTGGGTACGAACATAATAGGAATTAAATTATATTAACTCTATTCTCAGGTAATATATGGACACAAAATGTAAAACAATGATCAACATCACTGTTCTAAGCTCAAAAGATTGGTATGTGTAAACTGCTAGTTTGGTGATGGTAGCATTACTTTCTGACGTGAGTGGCTCAACAAACTTTTGACATTTATAGTATCTTTAGTAAAACTGTTTTATGTTTTGATGTCTAAGTGAGCCAAACAATGTACATTCCTATAAAAATGAAATACACCCCCAAGGATATACCAATGTCCACATTTTCTTTCATAAAGTTAAACAGGATTTTGTTTTGTATCATGGACCAGTCTATGAGAGAAGACTGTTAGTCTTATGAGGGTCAATCTAAAGTGATTTTCTATTCTAATGTAATTCTATTTTGTCGAAGAAGGCTTTGAAGCTTAATTAACAACCTTACTTTCATGTATTTGTTCTTGATGATACACTATTATTTGCAAACTGCTCTTGCTAATAACAGTATTTTACGCTTTGTTTTACTAGCGACATAAAGGAGTTAGTATTCTCAACTCCTTGGTTAAACCAATCTAAAGTATTATTTCGTAGGCGTTTCTTATATATTTAGTACCCTTGCCGTGAACATTTTTCAGACAAAATCGTATCATGTAAATAATCCGTTGTTGTTGTAGAGGCAGTCACCCTAGCTCACCATAGAGAAAATTGTTTTGTGTTTGCAATTTTAATGGTTGTATTTGCTTGCAAAAGCTACGCTCTGATTATGGAGCTCTGATATTACCCCAAGTTAAGTATATGTGTAATTAACTTATCAAAGAGCTCTAAATGATGGCTTACTTTAAAATCCGCAAATTTAAGTAAATATCCATTGACATAAGTAAAAATTCATTTTGAAAATCGCCTCCAGCACTTAGCTAATGTATCGCAATTGTGCGAGAAACTTCCGATTGACGACAACATAACGTCCAAGTAGCTCTACTTAGATTAAATCAGGAGTTCTTCAATCTTTTGTATGTTTAACTAACCTCCGTTAACGCACCCCCTTTTTAAATATCACAATTTCACTTTTCCTTACATGATTTATAGTTAACTTTGATCTTGTACAATACTCGAATTGAATGTCGAGACCATACTGCAGTCCTACTTTATTTTCAGAAAACGGCACAACGTCGTCGACACATAACAGAAACTAGAGCTTCAATACTGATTCCTTCAAATCGTTTTAATTCTGATGTTTCTTCAATATCGTTTACATACATACAAAAGGAGAAAAGATTACAAACACTCACCCTGAGTGATCCCATACGCATGTGAGTAGCTGTCGCTAATTATTCTTCAGTCCAAACTATTGTTTTAATGTACCGTACATATTTTAATTAGGCATTTCTCCTCTATTGCAATATGATATGCGGTAGAAATGTTTGTTCGCACTAAACACTGATGATTGTTTTCTTTTAGAATCCCAATCCAGAATGTAAGCAAATTTATGACTGCGATTTGTAACATTGCCTGAGTTTCAAATTTTAACAACAGTTTAGACATTTATTCTATTGTCGATATTGATCCTATTGTCATTCCTCTCAAGATTAATATCATTTTAGATAAAATCCTAATTTTCATTCTACAGAGTCATCAAAATTGCATTTGTTCTTGTCATCAATATTATTATGAATCAACTTCAACTAATTCTCTCATCTCGTTTATAATTCGATAGTGCCACTTGTTATCAAACGAGATTTTCAATGTGGGTTTGAATAATTCATATGTATAGCCAGGAAGCCCATGAAATTGTTTGACTGAGAAAGTAACTAAAATATTCAACTAGGAATTTAAAGTATCTGACATTCTACAGGCGATTTCATTTATCAAGCGGTGTCAACCGTTATTTTTAAGACATTATTATAATAAAGTGAAATGTTACTGAGTCAATTTAATAAACAATTTAACATATCGACTTATTTTATGTTTTTCAAAATAGAGAAATGGCGTCACAGAAATATCTAAGAAAATGACTTGAATCGCAATACTTTTATAATTCTAAGGATACTTTTAAATCGAGATTTTTTTACTTATAGGCTTTTTCTGCACAATAGCAGACTCAGCTGAAGAAACGCCTGAGCAAGATGATTTCTTTTGTTGTCTTGTGTTTTTGTTCATGCGGACTATCATGTGCGAATCAAATTTGTCCCAACGATAGTTATTTTAATTAAATATGTCTCGATTTTATTTTGTAAATTGCACACGCGTACCTTCAGATCAGATGTGTATTAAACAAGCAAACAAGAAATTCATATTTTATTTTATATTAAGTTAAAATTATATCTTTTATAACGAGCAAAGAAACAAACGAAATAATTCCCGTGCCCTACTTTCAGAAAATTACTCAGTTAAGTTCTTATTTTACTTCCAGAATATTTAACAAGGTCACCAAGTTATATTTTTATTATATTATAGCATACTATATATGTTCCATATAATAATAAAAAACATTGTCTAAGCCGTGGCTAAATGCAATTTATTTTTTCCATAGATTATTTTATCAGCATACATTTTGCCATCAATCATATCACCACACTGTCTACTGATGTTTGGACATATAACTTTAAGGTGCTTTCAGAACTTGCCACAACTGGTGTGTTTTTGTTTTGTCGTTTCGGTTGAATCCCCTTTGCAACGATATTCAACAAATAACGTGTCTGTAACTACTTTAATAGAAATAACGCAACATGATTAATCATCATGATCAAGCCTGTATAGACACATTCTAGGACGATTTCAGATTTTTTCTAAAATACAGAAAAGAAACATTCTTAGGCATACGAAATCGATATCGTCGATGATATAGTTTGTTGATTATCTTAATCACATTCTAATAAGTTTACTGTCCACACTGCAATATTAGACATGTTGTGCGTAAATGACGCATACAAAAAGAAAAAATCAAATAAATGGAAATAATTGAAATTTATTCTGAAACAAAATAAATTATTCATGTTTTCTAGCAACACGCAACTGAATGTACTTTTGATATTCTGAAAAAAAAATAATTAAGAAACAAATAGTCAGAAACATTGATAACTGACGCTATATTCTTTTTAAACATGCACCGTTTGTCTTACTCTTGTAAATGAAATCATAGAACTAGATAATAAATCAGGCACTTTATTCTGCCATGGGTGAACAGGTAGCAGCAGAGTCAGTAACAGAAGGGAAAAACACAGGGATAATCTGGCTATGTTTTGAAGATGCTGTAACATAAAGCAAAGATTTCTTACAGTATGTGTTGTCTGCATTGCATGCGTTAATGTAAGTTTTGTCCCTAGATTTATATGCACCATTTCTTAAATAATGCTCAAACAGGCGGCGAAATGTTTCTTAGATTATTATTAACAAGTATTCATTATTTTTCCAAATTAAATATATTCATTTCTTAATCGTGAAAATGCTTACGTGAAAGATTTATTATCTTTTCATACGTCAAGTTACTTTCCTTGTCGGTTTTAATAAAGGATATTTTTTGCAAATGATTGGGAATCATTTCAAATTCCGTTGCATTTAAATCGCTTGGTTAGAACTGATCAATTACCTCACTGAGCTGTCTTCACTGTTGCGTTTAATAATAATCCTTAGTGCACTTTCAGCAATTTATACCACCGATATTGATTGGTGCTGTAAAATCCAATTTAGCTTGAACATTTGTGAATATATGACAGAAGCGGCAACATAAAATCTCCAATCGCTACATTCAGTGGTTCCAAATACAGAGGTGTCGTGTTACATTTATAACTATACTCATATATTAATTCATCAGTAAACGTTTAAAATTGATTGTTGTTGTTTTTCGGTTTGCAAGTTGAGTTTTATTTCACCGAGTGGTCAAGAATTATTATTTTTACGAGTGGCGCAGTCGCGATAAAATGCATTTTTACTAACCAAGTTGTAATAAAATATATCTTACACAAACAAATACACCACCACCACCATCATCATCAACAATAGAGTTTATTTCATTAATCCTGTTCAATTAAACAACACACTTTTGAGTAATATGTTAATCTTATATTGGGGATTAGGGATTAGCCGGCATTTTTGCCGATACTGCGCAGCGACATTTCTATCATTATAGCACAGGGGCACTTATGAGGTGCCCAGGGACTGAACCCGGCCGGTCCATTATACTGACACCGACGAGTCAGGCGTAATGCTGTCCCCTTAGCCCCGAGCGTTAGGAGGGAAGCCACTACTACCAACTTTAAAGTCTTTGGTTAGACCCGGCCGGGGTTCGAACCCACGACCTCCCGATCCGCAAGCCGTCTTATATTGGGTTATTATTTTTGACAGTGAAGAGGTTATTAAGTATCGACAAATAAAATACTACACTATGCAAAGTCATACAAGGTCAAATAATGTTTGTTGACAAGGATCATGGCTTGCCATTTTCGTCCTTGTAAAAAGAAAATAAGTATTTTATATAAAACTAATGACTGTAGTGCTGAATAGCTGGATCAAACTTTAGTCAAAGTGTTACCTATGTTAAAGTTATATATTATTTCTTTACTGACATGGCTAAATGGAAAGTATTGATGCACGTGTACGATGTGGTATTTTGTAAGTAGTTCCTAAAAGTGTCCACAGTGTAATCATCATTTTTATTTTACTGACCAAGCCTGACAGGTCACCGCTAGGTGTAACGTAAAGACCACACAGTCACAGTATCAGTCAGTTATGTTATGATTTCTTGTACATGTGGCCATAGCATAAATCTGATTCTGTTTATGTGTCGAGTTTTCTTTACTATTAATGAAACGGGATTTGCTACAAACTTAGTTTAAGTCAGCCAATCGCTAAAACGACTTTTAATGATACAAACGTTTTCTTTTTTTTTAATTAAAAATGCCAAGCTGCACAAAAACTTGATCATTAAATCCAGACACTCTTTGTATTACCTGTACCATCATATCATGCATTCTTGCTCTGATAACATTTTTTATTACATCGCACCGACACGATTCTGGTCATTTTGGCGACATCCAACCGATTATTGGTGGAAGAAGACTTCATACTTATATCTGGGTATCACCACCGGCGAACATCACCACATGGAAGTTCTCGCCCCGTCTGGAACTCGAACCCATGCCGTGAGGAGTTTCAAGTAAGCTACTCTGACTGCCCCCGCCACCAATGCCCGATAACAATTACATAATCCAATCAGGGTCAATAGAATATATGCAACACTTGTAAGACTCTTTTAATCTTCTAAAAATCAACAACAATATCATGTTTTCCTTGACCGAGTTTCCTCCCAGTGTCTGACCGCCACTAGTCATATGTAACATATAAAAAATCGCTTTTATTCTACACGTTGTTACGCCATAGTCTGTGTTTATAAACATATTATCGGTAACAAAAGTCTAAAGAAGGGTGACCTTTTAGTCATGGACGTTGATGTTACAATTTTTATCTTTTAAAACAGCTTAATTCTGTTTACATCTTCAGAGTTCATGATATTTATTAAATCTATCTTTTATGTTCTACCATTATACCAGCTAAGAATATCAGAATATTTTGGACAAAGAAAGACACATGAAATTCATCTTCCAAAACGTAATAACAATAACAATAATTGCAAAACCTTAATTCTCATGGTATTCAAATGGTTTTTTATTTAAAGATGTCACTTCAATTGTCGTTTAATAAATGACTCGGCCAACCGCAAACATAAGGATATTATTTCTTGTTTGTGAAAAGAGACCATGTCGTTTAGTTATCACCTTTAACAGAGTAAGCGGAGAAGATTCCTCTTGGGCTACAGTGTAGGCGGCAAATTGATAGAATGACAGCGCAAATCGAAAAAGATATTGAAATGTAATGTCAACATGTAACAAGGATACGTCATAAACATTATTATTTGTAATAAAAAACCCATCGTACGTACCATCGACTTCAACACGAATAGAGCGAGCATGTCAGCAGACAGGAATGGACTCTGTCAGCGTGTTAAGCTTTTGTCCACATACAGTGAGTTTCGTCAGAAAAACTGACGCTCGCTGATTATTCCGTTTTTGTCTTCTCTCTGGCATTTGATCAGGCGAATAATTCCTCAAATTTTCTCCCTTTTTTGTCTTTTGGGTGGACTTAAGTCGGCTTGAAGGTTATTTTAAACATGAATCGCGCATTTTCTTTTTCGTGTTGAAGTTGCTCCCCGGTAAAGAGTTTTGACCTCCGTAAGATTTAGGTCTTATCTCTGTGTCAAGTAAAATTCGAAGGATTGGTATGTGTGAATTCATTTTCTATGACATTATAGATTGATATTCCTATTACTGTTCAATTCGTTGTGCTACTGGTGTTTGTGTCCAGTAATACTAAAGTTACATGTAAACTTGATGACAGGTTGGATGTATATATATTTAGTCTGAAATATTCTTATTTTTATATATGTGTGTTATGTTAAAACTCGAAAAATTTAAGTATGGTTTATTTTTATTTATATGGTCTTTTATTAATATATCACACAACTGCGACCCACATTGCTAAAACATTTCCAGGACTTGTAAACACAACGCACTTAATAATCACTGTTCGGTAAAAATATACCTCAGGATTCATCACCTGACACGGGATCGGTTCATGGCTATGACATAACTTAACTGTACCTACGAAAGGCTTGGACACTTAATGGCCTCCTGCCTGTAATGAATGTCATGTAATTAGTGGACAGTATATGCTTCGCTTATGTTATCGACATTTCCTACAGATTACCAGTTCCGTAACACATGCATAAATGGTCTTTAAATTACTGAACCGATTAACTGATGCCACTCAATCAGAAAACGGGAAAATATTTCATTTTTATACAGCTCTGCAAGAAAATTCTGACGTGCCTCTTCAATAATCGCATGATTGCAAACACATTAGACTCACTGAAATTTCAATCATGCAGATGATAACATCGACCATCAGATAATTAGGAAAAGCACAAACAATCGTAAAAACAGAAACCAGTGAAATTAACAAAATATATTATTCATACCTTTTTAAATTTTAGATAGCAAATAGGCATATAATAAACAACACCATTAATGGAACAATCATATAATGATACATAATCTACAGCTACTATTGTCTACATGTATTTATCGGTTAATGGTCACAATATGTCTTGTGGTTACTGTCCATTCGCACACGTACGTATAATAGTGAAGGATACTAAGAGAGGTCTGAATGCTCGAGCCTGAACAGGACTCGACAAGCAAGGGGCCTGAGTATAGTCAGGCCAGAAGGAGGTGAGTTTAACTGTTATACTTATTGGTTTTCAATAATATAATTATATTCATTTCCTGTGTGTTAACATTGTTAGGCTACAATATTTATAATAAAATTATTAAGACCTAAAGTTATGCGAAATCTGAATTATTAATACACTGTATCTTCCTAAAGGCATCTAGTTCTTAATGTTGACCGAGTTTTGATAGTTAAACACAGATTATATATTTCAAACTCAATATGTATTAAAGACAACAAAGGCTGGATAATGACACTAAATATGAACACATGATATGATAGATACATAGATTATTTAATCTTCATGGCCTCTAGCCCATACAGTATACATGTAATAATAGCAAGACAATCACCATGGTCAGTGAATGTTAGACAGTTATCAAGAATAAGATGCGATTACATGCAAAGTCTAACACCATGCTACAAATTGTTACTAATATGTCACGCACAAAATATACCTGTAGTAGTCACATTCACGTGCGAGTATGCGTTACGTAAATATGTTGTCAGCATTATTGAATCATTTAAAAAGAAAATAAACATAAAAACATTCCTATATCAATGTGTTTTTTAAATATATACTGTTTAAAAGTTTATTTGCTACATTAGCTTTTACGTGGATTGTAACCAAATACATTACAGCAAAATATTGAGAACGAAAAGAAAATCCTTAGCATATTAGCGTGTACACGCACACAAACGCGCGCACACATGCGCACAAACTATAAGCGCTGTATTCTTATACAGCGGTGTCCCGATTTCTTAATGTTAAACGTTGGCGAAAACACGAGCTCAAAGCCTAGTCCATTGATTCTGCCCTTATTATTCTATATAAATTTATTAGCGATCTCTCAATTACTCCCTTTTGTGTAACTCGAGGTCCTTTTCTGGTCCCTAGATAACATTTTCTTCATACCTATTACTCGATTTCTCCAGTCGATTTCACGCTTACGGTGATAATGACACCTTGTCAGGGGAATGTATTATTTGTTTTCACACGTTACCCGCAGGCCATAATTGTAATGGTGAGCCGTTAGAACTGCAAGTGTGTGAAATATGTACATTGTTTGTCACGCCTTCTCTTTATCTATTTCGCTGCATTCGTTGCATTTTTACTTTGTGCACTGTTAAAAGTATTTTGACATTTATCTGTCTTTCAATAATAAACTTCAAAAAGATATATTCTTTTTTTTCTATGTACAGATCCGCAGCCACAAAATCAAAGAAAACGAAGTAATTGTATTCAATGTTTATTCACATGCCCATCGCCAACTACAAAAAATAATTAACGTCCATTATAATGGTGACTCAAATGTGACTTTTCTTCGAGGTTTCAAGTCATCCTCGTCCGACCTCGAGGAATCGAGGCACCACTGTATACGTAAAGCGTATATTGCTGTTAAATTTATTTATTCGTGATTTTTACGAGAATAGTGTAATCATTTTTAACACGAAAGTTTTTGTCACATTGCCAAAGGTGTCAGGTTTACACAAAATGCATCAAGAAAATACAGTTTAGTGCAGATACAATAGCTTTCGGTCTGGATGCGAACATAATAGGAATTAAATTATATTAACTCTATTCTCAGGTAATATACGGACACAAAATGGTAAAAAAAATGATCACTACACCATCACAGTTCTAAGCTAAAAAGACTGCAATGTGTAAACTGCTAGTTTGGTGATGGTAGCATTACTTTCTGACTTGAGTGGCATAACAAACTTTTAACATTTATAGTCGTCTTTAGTAAAACTGTTTTATGTTTTGATGTCTAAGTGAGCCAAACAACGCACATTCCTATAAAAATGACATACACCCCCAAGGACATACCAATGTTCACATTTTCTTTCATAAAGTTAAACAGGATTTTGTTTTGTATCATGGACCAGTCTATGAGAGAAGACTGTTAGTCTTGTGAGGGTCAATCTAAAGTGATTTTCTATTCTAATGTAATTCTATTTTGTCGAAGGAGGCTTTGAAGCTTAATTAACAGAACAGAACATATTTTTTATTCAGATTTGTACTCATGTACATCATCGTATTATAAATACAATATACAAATATACTATCCGGTTTAGTTATTGGTATGGAAGCTAAGAAATAATAATGACAACATATTAAGCTTTTTATGTGATAGTTGCATTATAAAAGAATAAAAGAAACAACATTAGAGAATGAACTTTATGTATTATTAACGCTTATGTTCCTTCTTACTAAGGTTGCTTTCTTGATAAAAAGGGCGAGATTAATAAGTATGTTCTTGTCTTTTGAATCAAACAGCAAACACATTTTATATACAGACGGTCTATTATACAAAGTTGAGTTGAGGTATTTTCTTCTTAAATCAGTGTATACTGGGCATATACAAATAAAATGAAAGGCATCTTTAATGTCTCTGTTAAAACAAAGCAAACAATATCTGCTTTCTCTAGATAAAGGATTTCTTGAAAATCGTTCAGTGTGAATTCTTAGAGAATGGTCAGAGATTCTCATTTTTGTAATAAAATGTTTTAGATCATTTGGTAAAATATCCAAGTATGGTTCGTAACTTGGCATGTCCTTTATATTCTTATAAAAATCTAATACATTATTACCATTAAATAAGCCATACCATTCTTGTGTAAAAGTGTCAATAATACGTTGTTTAAACATCAGAGGGAACGTTTTCTTATTAATGGAATTTTGATTCTGAAACACTTGTGAAAAACCATACCTGTCTAATAAGGTTTTTACATTGTAAACCCAGTTTTTGCAACCATTAAAACAATCTTTCAAACCTTGTTCATACAATATAACAATAATTTTATTTACAGAATGTATTATTTTACACCAGTAGTAAATAATTCTCACAAAACGAGTAATATATAAAGGATAGCGTCCAAGTTCCGCATATACAGCTGCAATACTTGTACTAGAACAAACATTTAATATATTTTTACAAAACTTTAATCGCAGACGCTCCAGACGTTTGCTTGCACCGAACCCCCGCAACTCACATGAGTAGTTAAGAATAGAACCAACAAAAGCATCGAACAATTGACACAAGGGCTTAGGAGTTAATGGTATTTTTCGACAGTGATTCCTTAATACATTCAGTGCTTTGATTCCCTTTCCCGCCAAATGTTATTATTACTTAAAGAACCTGTATAGTTAAAAACTGTTCCAAGATAAATAAAAGTATCAACAATTTCAATTTCATTTCCATTATATATCAATTTTTCAGAAGATAAATGCCGCCCTCTGTTTCGGAAAACCATGATTTTAGTCTTAAGCACATTTACTTCTAAGCTCCATTGTTGACAATAATTATGTAGTAAGTCTAATTTATTTTGTAGATCTTAAGGAGAATCTCCCAGTATGACCATGTCATCAGCAAATAGTAAGACACTAAATAAAACATCATTAATGCAAATATTCAATGCTGTGTTAGATCTTAAAAAACAATTCAAGGTCGTCCCAGAACAGTGACACAAGGGCAGGGGAGATAACCTCGCCTTGCCTCAGTCCGACATAACAAGTAAAAAAATCAGAGAAGCTATTATATTGCCTCACACATGACTAAACTTCACTATACATATTCTTTAGTACACGTAACATCTTACCTTTAATACCAATTTTATGTAATTTAAACCACAGTGAATTTCTATTATTACCATCGAAACATTTTTTCAGATCAATCATACCTACATAAAATCGTTTATTATTAAAGATATAATGTTGAACAATAGATTGTAAAGCAAACATTGCATCAACGGTCGATTGACTTTTTTTAAAACCATACTGATAATCGCCTATCTTTGAATAGGTCTCAGTGTATGTATTAATTCTTTTGTTTAAAACTGAGGTAAACAATTTTGCAAAAACACTAAATAAGGTTATACCTTACCACCTTACTTACATGTATTTGTTCTTGATGATACACTGTTATTTGCAAACTGCTCTTGCTAATAACAGTATTTTACTCTTTGCTTTACTAGCGACATAAAGGAGTTAGTATTCTCAATTCCTTGGTTAAACCAAACTAAAGTATTATGTCGTAGGCGTTTCTTATATATTTAGTAACCTTGCCGTGAACATTTTTCAGACAAAATCGTATCATGTAAATAACCCGTTGTTGTTGTAGAGGCAGTCACCCTAGCTCATCTTAGAGAAAATTGTTTTGTGTTTGCAATTTTAATGGTTGTATTTGCTTGCAAAATCTACGCTCTGATTATGGAGTTCTGATATTACCCCAAGTTAAGTATAGGTGTAATTAACTTTTCAAAAGGCTCTAAATGATGGCTTACTTTAAAATCCGCAAATTTAAGTAAATATCCATTGATATAAGCAACAATTCATTCATCCAGCACTTAGCTAATGTATCGCAAATGTGCGAGAAACTTCCGATTGACGACAACATAACGCCCAAGTAGCTATACTTAGATTATATCAGGAGTTGTTCATTTTTTGTATGTTTAACTAACCTCCGTTAACGCACCCCCTTTTTAAATATCACAATTTCACTTTTCCTTACATGATTTATAGTTAACTTTGATCTTGTACAATACTCGAATTGAATGTCGAGACCATACTGCAGTCCTACTTTATTTTCAGGAAACGGCACTACGTCGTCGACACATAACACAAACTAGAGCTTCAATACTGATTCCTTCAAATCGTTTTAATTGTAATGTTTCTTCAGTATCGTTTACATACACAGAAAGGAGAAAAGATTACAAACACTCACCCTGAGTGATCCCATACGCATGCGAGTAGCTGTCGCTAATTCTTCTTCAGTCCAAACTATTGTTTTAATGTACCGTACATATTTTAATTAGGTATTTCTCCTCTTTTGCAATATGTTATGCGGTAGGAATGTTTGTTAGCACAAAACACTGATGATTGTTTTCTTTTAGAATCCCAATCCAGAATGTAAGCAAATTTATGACTGCGATTTGTAACATTGCCTGAGTTTCAAATTTTAACAACAGTTTAGACATTTATTCTATTGTCGATATTGATCCTATTGTCATTCCTCTCAAGATTAATATCATTTTAGATAAAAACCTAATTTTCATTCTACAGAGTCATCAAAATTGCATTTGTTCTTGTCATCAATATTATTATGAATCAACTTTAACTTATTCTCTCATCTCGTTTATAATTCGATAGTGCCACTTGTTATCAAACGAGATTTTCAATGTGGGTTTGAATAATTCATATGTATTGCCAGGAAGCCCATGAAATTGTTTGGCTGAGAAAGTAAATAAAATATTCAACTAGGAATTTAAAGTATCTGACATTCTACAGGCGATTTCATTTATCAAGTGGTGTCAACCGTTATTTTTAGGACATTAATATAATAAAGTGAAATGTTACTGAGTCAATTTAATAAACAATTTAACATATCGACTTATTTTATGTTTTTCAAAATAGAGAAATGGCGTCACAGAAATATCTAAGAAAATGACTTGAATCGCAATACTTTTATAATTCTAAGGATACTTTTTTCAATCGAGAAGACTTTTTCTTATAGGCTTTTTCTGCACAATAGCAGACTCAGCTGAAGAAACGCCTGAGCAAGGTGATTTCTTTTGTTGTCTTGTGTTTTTCTTCATGCGGACTATCATGTGCGAATCAAATTTGTCCCAACGATAATTATTTTAATTAAATATGTCTCGATTTTATTTTGTAAATTGCACAAGCGTACCTTCAGATCAGATGTGTATTAAACAAGCAAACAAGAAGTTCATATTTTATTTTATATTAAGTTAAAATTATATCTTTTATAACGAGCAAAGAAACAAAAGAAATAATTCCCTTGCCCTACTTTCAGAAAATTACTCAGTTAAGTTCTTATTTTACTTCCAGAATATTTAACAAGGTCACCAAGTTATATTTTTTATTATATTATAGCATACTATATATGTTCCATATAATAATAAAAACATTGTCTAAGCCGTGGTTAAATGCATTTTATTTTTTCCATAGTTTATTTTATCAGCATACATTTTGCCATCAATCATATCACCACACTGTCTACTGATGTTTGGATATATAACTTTAAGGTTCTTTCAGAACTTGCCACAACTGGTGTGTTTTTGTTTTGTCGTTTCGGTTGAATCCCCTTTGCAACGATATTCAACAAATAACGTGTCTATAACTACTTTAATAGAAATAACGTAACATGATTTATCATCATGATCAAAACTGTATAGACACATTCTAGGACGATTTCAGATTTTTTCTAAAATACAGAAAAGAAACATTCTTAGGCATACGAAATCGATATCGTCGATGATATAGTTTGATGATTATCTTAATCACATTCTAATAAGTTTACTGACATGTTGTGCGTAAATGACGCATACAAAAAGAAAAAATCAAATAAATGAAAATAATTGAAATTTATTCTGAAACAAAATAAATTATTCATGTTTCCTAGCAACACGCAACTGAATGTACTTTTGATATTCTGAAAAAAAAAATAAGAAACAAATAGTCAGAAACATTGATAACTGACGCTATATTCTTTTTAAACATACACAGTTTGTCTTACTCTTGTAAATGAAATCATAGAACTAGATAATAAATCAGGCACTTTATTCTGCCATGGGTGAAAAGTTAGCAGCAGAGTCAGTGATAGAAGGGAAAAACACAGGGATAATCTGGCTATGTTTTGAAGATGCTATAACATAAAGCAAAGATTTCTTACAGTATGTGTTATCTGCATTGCATGCGTTAATGTAAGTTTTGTCTCTAGATTTATATGCACCATTTCTTAAATAATGCTCAAACAGGCGGCGATTTGTTTCTTACATTATTATTAACAATAATTCATTATTTTTCCAATTAAAAATATTCATTTCTTAATCGTGAAAATGCTTACGTGAAAGATTTATTATCTTTTCATACGTCAAGTTACTTTCCTTGTCGGTTTTAATAAAGGATATTTTTTTGCAAATGATTGGGAATCATTTCAAATTCCGTTGCATTTAAATCGCTTGGTTAGAACTGATCAATTACCTCACTGAGCTGTCTTCACTGTTGCGTTTAATAATAATCCTTAGTGCACTTTCAGCAATTTATACCACCGATATTGATTGGTGCTGTAAAATCCAATTTAGCTTGAACATTTGTGAATATATGACAGAAGCGGCAACATAAAATCTCCAATCGCTACATTCAGTGGTTCCAAATACAGAGGTGCCGTGTAACATTTATAACTATACTCATATATTCATTCATCAGTAAACGTTTAAAATTGATTGTTGTTGTTTTTCGGTTTGCAAGATGAGTTTTATTTCACCGAGTGGTCAAGAAGTATTATTTTTACTAATCTAATATGGGTTATTATTTTTGACAGTGAAGAGGTTATTAAGTATCGACAAATAAAATACTACACTATGCAAAGTCATACAAGGTCAAATAATGTTTGTTGACAAGGACCATGGCTTGCCATTTTCGTCCTTGTAAAAAGAAAATATGTATTTTATGTTAAACTAATGACTGTAGTGCTGAATAGCTGGATCAAACTTTAGTCAAAGTGTTACCTTTGTTAAAGTTATATATTATTGTTTTACTGACATAGCTAAATGGATAGTATTGATGCACGTAAACGATGTGGTATTTTGTAAGTAGTTCCTGTAAGTGTCCACAGTGAAATCATCATTTTTATTTTACTGACCAAGCTTGACAGGTCAACGTTAGATGTAAAGTAAAGACCACACAGTCACAGTGTCAGTCAGTCATGTTATGATTTCTTGTACATGTGGCCTTAGCATACGGTTCTGTTTATGTGTCGAGTTTTCTCTACTAATAATGAAACGGGATTTGCTACAAACTTAGTTTAAATCAGCAAATCGCTAAAACGACTTTTAATGAAATAAATGTGTTGTTTTTTTTAAATTAAAAATGCCAAGCTACACAAAAAACTTGATAATTAAATCCAGACACTCTTTTGTATTACCTGTACCATCATATCATGCATTCTTGCTCTGATAACATTTTTTATTACATCGCACCGACACAATTCTGGTATTATTGGCGACATTTAACCAATTATTGGTGGAGTAAGACTTCATACTTATATCTAGGTAACACCACCGGCGAACCTCACCAAATGAAAGTTCTCGCCCCGTCTGGAACTCGAACCCACGCCGTGAGGAGTTTCAAGTGAGCGACTATAAACGCCCCGCCACGTGCGCCCTTTAACAGTTACATAAACCAATCAGGGTCAATAGAACATATGCAACATTGTCTGACCGCCACTAGTCATATTTAACATATGAAAATAGCTTTTATTCTACACGTTGTTGTTACGCCATAGTCTGTGTTTATAAACATATTATCAAGTTATAAACTCTAAAGAAGGGTGACCTTTAAGTCATGAACGTTGATGTTACATCTTTTATTAGTTTAAATTTGTTTCATCTCAAAGTTCAATGGTAAAAATAAAACTTATTTATTATATATTTAACATATTAAAAAGATAAAGTTTCGTCGTCCGTAAGGCTTCACTAATCTTAAAAAAGCAAAACAGCTTAATAATGCTTACATTTTCAGACTTCATGATATTTATAAAATCTATCTTTTATGTTCTACTATTATACCAGCTAAGAATATATATTTGTTTTTAATAAGAATATTTTGGACAAACAAAAATACATAAAATTCATCTTCCAATAGGTAAATAAGAAAAGGTCCTATCAAAATTTCCACAGATATTTAAATTTTATCAACCAGTAGACAAAGGCAAACAAGGTAAATGTAAATGTGACAAAACACAGAGACGAGACATAACACACATAAAGAAAAACCATCAGTTACCGACTTGGAAATGTCAATCGGCAAAATGGCCGACTGGGGTGCTTAAACCTGGTTTGTGGAAACATTGTTATTATTTGAACAATAATTGCAAAACCCTAAACATTGTTATTATTTGAACAATATTTGTAAAACCTTAATTCTAGTGGTATTCCTTGATGTCTTCCTATTTCAATTTTGAGTTTGTAACTTGAACATTTAAATCTTGCTAAGGCGTTTCTTTGATGGAATGGTATTTCTAAAGAAATATACGTCTCTGGGTTTAAATATTCCTTTGTTATCATTTACGTTGATAAAACTAATAACGATTATCCTCCTGTGAATGGTTTAATAATTCCTAAAATAGTTCGCTAAACGTGCTTAATGTACTTGTAGTTGTGTTACCCAATATTACAATAGATATTGTCAAAATAAATAAATAAAATAAAATAACAAGAGTGCATGAGTTTCATCTGTAAAGTATATAGTTAGTATACATCGTTAGCTATTTTAATTTTGTCTATTTACTTTACCATTAGGATATGGCTAATTTTTATGCAATGAATACGAATGTAAGCATCGAATATGTACTAAAGGTATGCTAATGGTATTTATTATAATCTTAATCTTTCTTTCAGCGGAAAGTAAATGTAAAATAAGCTCAGTAGCACTTAAAATTACTTTGTGACTGAACGAGTTGCCTATCAATAAGAATATATGACAAAGTCCTATAAGCATTGCAACATATACCAAACTCCGAAAAGGCACAGAACAAAGGTATTTCACATGCAAGCCAAGCGAAAAGTAAGAACAAATTTGTGATGAGTCATTAAACGAAAAGAGCAAACCCGACAGTTACCGCCTTGGAACGGTCAGTCGGCAATATGGACCGACTGGGGTGCTTAAACCGGTTTTACAGAGCTCTAACCTCGCACTTCCTGACGAGTTTCTCAAATGCAAGCAATGAAAAGAAAACCGATCTATTTGAATACAAAAAGTCCAAGCGCTGATATTTTCTATAAGTTATGACGAAATTAGTGACGTCATTGAAAAATAATGTCCACATAGTGTTTAGAAAAGAATATGGTATTATTTCGATTTGAAAAACTACACAAAAATGGTTGACTATAACAGAAATTTACTTTCTGAATCATGAACAAACATGACCAGAGACGAAAAAATGGTTGTAGCATCCAGTTCACGTGAACATGGAATTGAAGAACCAAAGTCCAATGTCCATCAAAGAAAATACACGTAACAACCCTTATAGGATGAATTAAATGACAACATAGATTACATGCAAGGGGAGATTTTTTACGACCGCCACACTGCACAAGTAACATTGTTGTGATTATGAATAAGACTATATGACAAAGTCATATAAGCATTGCAATATTGTTACAACAGAACATTATATGTTAAAGAAACACTAGTTAATCAAGATAGAATTCTAACTATGTTTTCCATTCAGGATTCATCAAAAGTTTTATTAATCATTTTCGATTTATCGATAAATCAATTGTTCAACGAAAATGAAAATATTACAGTACATGTTTCTTGTTATTTGTGCATGTATGTCATCAGAATGAAATTCCCTTTAAATGTTACACAATGTGCAGTTTTAACCAAGAATGTTAGCTAGTTTGAAACGGCCCGGGTTTCATAATATAAAGCATAATTTACTTTGTTTTGTTGGTTTGATTTTTTTTATTACATGGCAGAACAAACATGTTCTGATGATACGTCATCGCTTTGGCCGTGTTATTTCAAACTACTTTCTAATTTGAAGAGTTATTTTGTTTGTCTATATGATTATTTCATCAGATTTTAATTTCTCGATGCAGGTACATGTACTTGCTGTAAGTTGTCTCAATTTAATGGGATATATTTATTTACACTGATTGTTGTGAAAAATACAGGGAGTGCGAAGTTGAAGCGCTCCACAAACCATGTTTCTAGACACTTCAATTTGACCGTTACAGGGTTTTATTTTATGTGTGATGTCTCGTCTCTGTGTTTTTGTCACGATTACATTTACTCTTAATATTGTAGAGGTATAATCAATATTAAACCATTGACGCTGAATAATGGCATATGATGTCCGCATCTAAATGACATAAAGGTAAATAATGGTAATGAATTACAATGGTTCATTACAATATTTTGATATATTCTCTCTGGGTTAGAAAACAAAAACACATCATACATACATGTATTTTACAATAAGTGTGTCGAAGATATTTTGAACATTTGATAGCCGAGAGAAAAGAAAGAAAAAAGTTGATATCCTCCCATAAGCACGACTTACAAGGCGGTCACTGCTTATTTAGTTAAATGACTCATCACAAATATGTTGTTCATGTTTTATGTTTCACCTGGCTTGCATGTGAAATACCTTTGTCATGTGCCCTTTTCAGAGATAGGTATATGTTGCAATGCTCATAGGACTTTGTCATATATTCTTATTTACACACCTTATTTTCTGTTTGACAGAGTTCTATATATTCTGGACTGAATACGCATAAGGGGCTGATTGTTATATGTGTCCTGTAACTGCGCTAAGCTGTGATTTAATATATAACTTGTCGTATACATGTTGCTAAAAGCCTGTTATGATCATATTAAAATATCATGTAGGTGTTTCGTCTAGCTACGATTATATATATGCTTCTTGTCTTCGAAAAATACTTAAAAAGAATTTTAGTGGAAAAGAAGCCATTATTTACCCGTGCTCCATTGGACTTACATATCTCTCAAATGTCGATCATGTGTATTTCAGGGACTAACCTCATTTTCGTCGTTGGGCAATGGAAAAATGTGGGCACATGCATCATAAAGCTCCAGCGCCGAGCGCTCTCGGTGTAGCTTGAAGCACGTGCTCAGTTCTTCAATCTGAGAACGACCTCCAACTCGTCCAATAACCTTAACAGACCAATCTTCTTTTATGGCACATATGCAGCCTTTCTTTGTTTTGATTCTCGATGAGAGTGTAGTTTCTATGAGCCAACATAATGTAATGAAATTTAATTAAACCATTATGTTGATAAGGATCTGTTGTATAAAAGTAATACAATTATGGTTATAACTAAATCAGTTGCAGTGATACCATTTAAATTTCAACCTGCGTATTTTAATTAAGCAACATTTGATGACAAAACTCTCGAAAATCATGATCAGAGAACAAAAACATAAACAAATAAAGAAATCAGCAGTTAGCAAATCCTACAATCCTAATTATTGATCTGACCAATTTAATTAAATCCTGTGGATAAGTTATTATAGAACGACTTAAACAATTTATCGCTTCTTTCTTCTTAGGCACTGAGCACACGTGAAGTGTCTGTCTATTTATATTAAAACAGACAAAATTAATCACCACTGAAAAATGAATAGAAATAAAATTGCTAAAGAAATACGATTATGTAACTGAGGGTGTTAAAGTTTCATATATATATATATGAAATACTATGAAAAGTTAATCGGCAGTGAAATAACACATAACCTTTTTTATCTGTATATTTTACTGATAACATTGCATTGTGCTCCTTTGCCACTTTGAAGCTGGAATCACGTTAATTTATCTTTATCTGAAAACATTAGTATAAATTATAATGATAAAAAATACTTTGAAAAGGTATTTATTCAATTAAAGCTAGTAAACATCATTACGAACACCTTTTTTCTGGTTTTGGTAATTTTCACACGTTACAATGGAATATTTCCCATTGCAAATTTCGTTTGAAGGACTTCAACTTAAGACACACTTTCAGCAATCTCTCAAAGTGTTAAATATAACGTTGAACAGATGGTTTACCATCGATGTCTGTACGATTTTATGTGAATTTTATATGCAATTTTCAAATGAAGACTTTAATAAATACTTTATTCTTAAAGCACTAACACAATTATAAACACTTCACTATACTTATATGTTGGATTGAATGCATTTTATTATCCCTTTATATTTAATCTTTATTTTTATTCTTTTATATTTTATTTAACTAGATATTTCAATTAGGTTAGAATGTTTTATATCTTTGATATAAATTACGCATCTTTTATGACATTTGGCATCATTACTAAGACATAATAAAACAACACTGCCGCCACTGCTTCAAATCTTCTTTCTTTCTTAATTTTATAGAAACTTATTTTGGCCGGGAAATTTATGGTTAGTGCATTTTGACCACATATAAAATACGTTTAAAGCATTCAGTCAGCCCTCAAGCTGTTGCTAAATGAACCTTCAGAAGCGGGAGCTGTTGTTTCTTCTGTTTACTTCATATCTCGTTTCATTGATTTTGTCACTTTAAATATATTCAGCACTGTATGTTTTTGTGTATGGTTTATTCAAATTTAAATTTGTACTTTTTTTTCAATGACCTTGTCAAAAGTTTTAGATAACATGCATTCTTTGTTAAAAGAATAACATTATAACTTCTCTTCACTTGCGTTAATAAGTGGACATCAACCGTTCGAATTGATTAATTGAGTTATCAAAGTAAAGCAAGAGTTACCGTTCGGTCTGGGACCTTAAAAACGAATACCATAATTACAATACCATTGTTGCTGAGAAAAAAGTATAAAATCATAACAATATAAAGTTTATTATTTATACATCTTTTCCTTTTTAAACAAACAATACTGACCAAACCAATCAGAAATTAAAACTATTAAGGATTCTCCGCGTGTAACATAACCATTCACCATGAACCTTTCAATCGTAACTAGGATATGTTCCTTCGTACAATTATCACTGCAGTCATATGCTTCTTGATATATAACTAGCAAAAGAGTATTAGATATAAAATCATATTGTTTAAAGAGGTAAAGCTTAAAATTTCAAGTAGTTTCCTAATTCAATCGAAAAAATCGACGTCGCGTGTGCCGATGTCACCATGCTGCCTATAGTAAATAACATAGTAGATGACATTCTTTATTATAAATGATTTAATTTCTACATTCTGTGAATGAAAGTTTAATCTTTCGTTTAGGGTGTGTTTGATAAAAGGGGATACATTCATTTGGAAATGGATTTAAACAGTTTACATTTTCAGGACAGAATGCAGATCAATTTTGATGTGCCTAACTTCCCCAAAATTACATCAGAGAAAAATGCGTATGCGTTTCAACTGTAAAGTGTAAAATGTCTTTCGGCAGTAAGTTCGGCAGTAGGTTCGGCACTAAGTTCGGCACTAAGTTCGAACATGATAACATAGACTAGGCCTTAAATCAGTGCTAATGATAATACGTACCTTCAAAATACTTCGTTCAACGATTGTGTGATTAGTGGCTCTAAAAAGCACTGTTACAATTATTCAAATGGCAAAGAGCGAAGATAAGGAGTTTCCGACCGATCCTCGTCACACCAATAAAATAAAGGTTGAAGGTACCAATCATAATTCAATACTTTTGACTTATTTTGCTATTATTTCATAGATCAGTCTAATGTCATTTTATTACTATTATTATTATTATTATTATTATTATTATTATTATTTTAGAGAAAACTTTTCCTTATTGTTCAGTCATAAAAAAAGAAACGAATCGTAAAAGAATAGAAGTCATAGATAAACCATGGATTTATTCTCTGAAGTTACCTAAATTACCCTTAAAATCGTCCACACGTCTCATGGGCATTGATTTGAAAGAAAAGGATTGTACTTAAGTCAGAACTGAAAGCTGTGTTAACTATATAAGATTAAGCTACTTTTCACATGTGATATTGGATTTGCAAAAGGCTTAGTCGAGAATTTCGAAGCACCAGAACACTATCAGATTCAGAATGATTAATGGCTCAAACATAGTATAGATAAAGCTTATATGTAAGTATGCGAATTGGATGTACTGTTATGCTACTCATTTTCAACTCCAGACATTTAAATAAATAGATTAGAAAAGACTTAAAATTGGATTCTGCAACTTCTTACGATTCCATCAGTAGTAAAGTAAATATACTTAATCTTTACACAAAGTTATTGTTTTTGAAGTCAGTAAGATTGTCTCAAATAAAGACTGTACAATCAATTATTCCTTTGAGTATTTGATGTTTTTTTATGTGTGCAGAATCTTTTGTAAATGCCTTTTTTTCTTTTCCGTTACTTTCGAAAATAAACTGATTATTTTAAAGCTCACAGTAACATTTCCTAAATTCTGTCCATTACATTCCACTAGTCAGTATCACTGAAAGGTCTTTCCCCAAAGATAAAAGATATAAATATTTCAAACCTTAAACGTATGCTTGTGCGTATGTTTTTCTAGCCAAATTAATACCCCATTCTTTTCTAAACACAATGAGGACATTAATTTTCAACGACGTCACTAATTTCGTCATAACTTAACAATAAAAACATCAGGGCTTTGACATTTTGTATTTAAATAGATCAAATTTCTTTTCACTGCTTGCATTTGAGAAACCCATCAGGAAGTGCGAGGTTAGAGCTCTGTAGAACCGGTTTGAGCACCCCAGTCGGCCCATATTGCCGTCTGACCGTTCCAAGGCGGTAGCTGTCGTGTTTGCACTTTTCCTTAAATGACTCATCACAGATTTATTTTTACTTTTCACTGGGCTTGCATGTTAAATACCTTTGTCCTTTGCCTTTTCAGAGTTTGGTATATGGTACAATGCTCATAGGACCTTTTCAAATATTCTTTTTTATGATCACATTAATGTTACTTTTGCAGTGTGGCGGTCGTAAAACATCTCCCGTGCATGTAATCTATGTTGTCATTTAATTCATCCTATAATGAATGTTACGTGTATTTCCTTTGGTGGACATTCGACTTTGGTTCGTCAATTCCATCTTCACGGGAACAGGATGCTACAATCATTTATTTTTCTCTGGTCATGTTTGTTCTTGATTCAAAAAGTTAATTTTACTTATAATCAACTGTTTTGTGTAGTTTTTTAATCAAAATAAAACCCCTTTCTTTTCTAAAAACAATGTGGACAATATTTTTGTAATGACCTTACTACTTTTGTCATAACTTATCAAAGAAAACAGTAGCGCTTGGACATTTTGTATTCAAATAAATCTTTTTTCTTTTCATTGCTTGCATTTGAGAAAGCCATCAGCAAGTGCAAGGTTAGAGCTCTGTAATACCGGTTTAAGCACCCCAGTCGACTCATATTGCCGACTGATCGTTCCAAGGCGGTAGCTGTCGGGTTTGCCATTTTCGTTAAATGACTCATCACAAGTTGTTTGTTTTTTTTACTTTTCACTGGGCTTGCATGTTACATACCTTTGTCCTGTGCCTTTTTAGAGTTTGGTCTATGGTGCATTGCTCATAAAACTTTGTCAAATATTCTTATTGTAGTAACGGAAGTAATTCAAATTCATCAACAAACACTTTTTATAACCGTCGTTACTTTAGGTTTTCTCACATAAGAGTAAATATATTTTTTTCCAAAATTCCTCTACCATATGCTCTCGTAAGTTCAATATTTCCTTCCGCCTGTTGCACAAAACTTAATTAAAGCAATTAACTATTCTAGTTAAGAATGAATATTTCTCTGTGCAACTATACCTAACAAACAGTTAGTTAGTTTGCCGACTGACCGTTCCAAGGCGGTAACTGATGGTTTTTCTTTTTAGTGTGTTATGTCTCGTCTCTGTGTTTTTTTGTCACATTTACATTTACCTTGTCTGCCTTGGTCTGCAGGTAGATAAAATTTAAATATCTGTGAAAATTTTGATAGGACCTTTTCTTATTTACTTATTCTTCTTAAAGTTGTATTTAGACGTGTGTATATATGCAATAAGATGTTCTTGTTTCCGATTGCAGATTGGATCATGTTTTCAGATAAGATGGTTATGCATCATTTAATTATCAGTTCTGTGGCAGTCTTTCTATAACAAAAATATATTTAAAGACAGAAAATATGCAATAAATCAATAAAAAAGCCAGAGGAAATTAATCAGCAAATGACTTTGTCCTTAAGGCATAACACTTTTATTTCTCTCTATTCCTGGAATATGTCCACATTCAATATGACCTGAAGTCCCTGCCTCAAAATGGCTAAAAGGCAGTCATGATTGCCTTGCAAATAGTGGACAAAAATACTTTGCAGCATTTATTGATTGTCTTGTTAATCATGTCAGCAAACCAAGTACATTCGCGTGTCAGGTATTAGTTACATATTAAAACGATCGCTTCTACTAAATCTGTTTAATTCATTTAAATTAAAATAACACCATCTCATGACATGCTTGTACAGGATCTGGTTAAGACAGTATTAACAGCTCTTGTAGTTGTGTTAACCTGTATACATTAAGTAGATATGTGAAACAATGAATATGTTGAAACAATAAAATGATAAGAAAATATTTTTGCAGAACAATTAATTAACCATAATTGTATCAGAAAGCTTAGCATATTATGAACATTCAGTTAGCTATCAGCTACAATAAACGATTATACCGGAGAATGCAGTCCCATCTATAAACTCGTGCGTCTGTTTGTAGAGGGCAAAGCTTATTTACAACTTCCAAACGTCATAATGAATGAACATAAAACAACTCATCTGACAGCTTTTGCAACGATCGATCACAACACAATGAGCTTATGCAGCTGACGTTAATTTACACTGATAATATATAACCACACTGCACAACATATGGATGGGAGCATCGGAAAGAAGCCAGCATCGTAATAAGATACTAAATAAAGGCTTTACCGGTGCATTGTATATAAACCTCTAATGAGATTACTCCATCACTCTTAAATTGCCGTCTTTGGTAGAGCCTATACCAGCAAAGTGACTCTCTCGCATCGGTTTAAAACAGGAAATTTGTCCCAACACTAATATTATGCACAATAGTTCATCTAACATCCATGTTAATAACATTGAAGTAAGGAAAAACTTTAGGAAACTGTAGAAAAACTGACACTGTTTCCTGTGACACGGTCAAAACGGATGTTGTTAATTTTCGGTACCATATCAGTTCGTACTCATCTACTCGTTACGTGTTTGTTTGGTATTAAAGTTCATAAATCTATTGAAAGATAAGACAAATATATCTGTAATATATGAATAATTTACGCGGATATGTTTATAGACTAAGAAATCTAACAATTGTATATATTCAGTTTATTTCCTTGTGCATTTACAATTATGGAGCCGGGAAGTTGATAGGAAAACATTGCTACTTCTGTACCGTTCCCTAATTCGGTCTAAATTAGATTACGGAAGCATAGTCTGTTGTTCTGCCAGGAGGTCCTATCTCCATATGCTGGACCTGGTTCACAACCAGGGACTTTGTCTAGCTCTAAAAGCGTTTAGGACCTCACCAGTGCAGAGCCTTTACGTTGGAGCCAACGTACCATCATTATACTTGCGTCGCGAGAAACTTTCTTTGCAGTATATAATTAAACGCATATCTACCCCTGATAATACAGCGTTTAATTGTGTTTTCAACCCTAAAGATGAAGAGCTTTATGATCGATCACCTAAAGCCATCAGACCTCTTGGTTTAAGGCTTAAAGGTTGAATAAACACATTAGGTATAAAACTCGATAGCATTTCTGAAAAACCCACAATTGAACATCCGCTTTGGCAACTCAGTTACCCTGATGTGAATTTAGAACTCTGTACAAATAAAATGTCGAACTTCGTGACAAGTATTCTGATCACCTTCATATATATATACTGATGGTTGGCTGTGCCTCCGTAAGTAATAGCCACTGCATTAAACAAAGACTTCCTAACAACTCGTCTATCTTCACCGCCCAAATCCAGACTATAAATCTAAGCCTTGATTTCATTTCAGAATATCCCGGTGAAAAATTTGTTATATTTTCATACTCATAATCTGTATTGCAGAGCATAAATTCACTGAATTATTTAAATGCACATGTTCGCACAGTTCTTGTCAAAATTCAAAGTTTATATGATGTTAAGGAAATCTCCGTCTGTTGGTTTCCTAGTCATGTAGGCATCCGAGGAAACGAGGATGCAGGCAATAGTGCAAAATCTGCCTCAGCCCTCACTGAGACAGATCTCTGCATCCCACACACTGATTTTAAATCACTTATTAACTGATATATTTTAACCAAGTCGCAAACAAGTTGGGGGGACAGTATTGTTTGTAACAAATCACACGTAATTAAGCCAAACGTCGGCGCCAATGTCTCTGCTTGCAGAGAAAGTAGACGGGAAGACGTAGCTCTTTCCCGCTGTCGCATTTGACATACTAGATTAACTCATTCATATCTTTTAAAAAAAGAAGTTCAACCTTTATGTGTTCCATGCCAGGAACCACTGACAGTCAATCATATTTTATTACAACGTACCGACACAGACCACATTCGGTCGAGGTATTTTAATGTCAATAACATGTACGATCTGTTTAGGACAGTGTCGGATTCTAAACTTGTTTGCTTCTTGAACGAGATTAGTATTCTTGATAAGTTTTAAATTTTTAAACTGTTTATTAACCAACCGTTATACATTTTTAAACCGATTAATATACTAACCTATTTTCAATTGTAGTTCACATTATTTTAACCAGATAGATTTTTGTATTTTTCTATATTTTACTAATATAGTTAAGTTTTCACCTGATTATTCTCTTTTCACAATAAACTTCTTTGTATTCGGCGCCGTGTGACCTGTTAAGTGTCGGTATGCCATAAAACCCAAATTAATAAATAAATAAATGACATTGTCTTCGGGATGATCTAGTCAATTCTGCATAAAAGATGGCATAACTTTACTAGCTTGTTTCTTGAAGAGATGTAAAATATTTTTGTAATTTGAATCTATGTATTATTTGACTGATGTATTTGGTCTATTGATATGTATTTAAACAGGATAAAATGTAACCGATTACAGGAATTGACCAATTAATTGATGCCTTCCCCCATTTTCGGTTGCTAAAAGATTATTTACGTTCCTAAGAATGCAGTCAAGTGCACACATGCTATTTTTCTGTCTATCCTAATCGGCAACAAACAATAATGGAGGTTCTTTAAACAAAACACCCAAACACAAAATCAAAATACCAAACTCCACACCAAATTACCGGTATATTCAATATTTAACATCACTCTCTTTCAATGTCAGTTCATTACATGGCTGCTTAAGAGGGAAAAAATATCAACACGCCACATTTACGAGACCTTTTTCTTTTTCCGCTGGTCCCAAAAGCAATATTCTATTTTTAAAACTAATTAAATCAAAAAGCTACAGGCTTAATAATATAAGAATAGTTCATCTCCTATTATGATTGTGCATTTTTATTTGTAGACAAACGGAACAGTTTCCACATTCACTTTGTTCGATTTAGGTATCTGTCTGATATGGCAAACATTAAAATATAAATAACTGTGTTTTATGCTAATTTATAGCATAAAGAAAATAGTAAAGCATTTTTACTGTAGTGCTCCGTCTGTTTGGTCACCAACACGCACACCAAATCTTTTATTTCTGCAAAGAATCACCATGCGAATTAATGTATGCATTAAAATAAGGACTGCTTAGAGGATGAAAACTACGACGCGTCCTGGAAATGTATCTTATTTTGTATTATATTGTTTCGTGCGTAAAGTCTGGATCTGTTTAATTTATTGCTTAATTTGTCAACCTGATATTTCCAATTTGACTAACTTTAGCTGAATACCAAATTCTTTTGAAAATGATATGTAAATTTGCTTGCGTAATTTACTTTTGTTGTGCGATAGGAAGTCCAACTAAAGATAATATTTACTTCCAAATATTGAATCTTTTTTTTTCTAGACTTATTGCTTTGTTACAAATTTGTATAATGTCGACAATTGGGACGTTTGTAAAATATATGTTGCTTTAAGCACCGACAGGGGTACTTAAATAGCGATATAAAGACGACGACAGTTGTACATCCTTGCAATATTATAAGACGATCTGAATAGTGTCGCATAGTCGATTGACCTCTTCCTATATGTAATTTTTTTTTACCAAAAACAGTCATTTCATGTCAGTGACAACTATACGTTTTATATATAGACGATTATATGATGTTAGTTTTGACTTTCAGTTTCAAGCGGTGAAAAATATCTTTTATTTCAAGTAGAAGGGACGTTTTACTCTATGTTGATGATAAATGTGTAACATTAACACACTTCATCTAGTTCAGATTATTTGTTTTATTTGTTTATATGATTACTACCAAATCATATTAAAATGAGATACTAGCAGTTAATGATATATGTTAATAAAAAGTTGTCAGATTTCTTATTTAAATAACGTTTTCTGTAAAGTAATAAGGGTACAATTGGCCCATCTCTGGAAAGAAGGGCCTCTTGTTTAATAGCTGTGTGAATGCAATAATGAAAGCAGCAATAATACGCTCCTGTTGGACGAGGCTTTTGAAAGTTGTTTAATATAAATATTAATATTATGAAGCACCATGCTTGGTGAAGAGAACAGAGCAGCAGGCATGAAGAATTAATATCAATACCAATGCTTCATTGTAAAGAAAATATGTATAAATGTGTTTCAGAAGGCCTTTTTCTTTGTCAGAACTGAACTGTATTACCGTATCAATAACCGTAGCTTTTCAACATGCGATATTTTCTTTTTTCTTGAAAGAAAATCGATCCTTATATATGGCCAATATCTCTTTGTAATTTAAAGTATATTGTAGGCAAGCATAAGCTGTTTGTTATTGCACTGAAAAAAAGATACTAAAATGTGAACATTTTATACGATAGATTTTTCGTTTAAAATCACCAGATTACCTACTGTTAAATTGTCGGGACTTAAATACAAACGTAATGAAAGTTCCAAAATTGAACAATAGAGAATCCGAAAGTAAGTTTGTAACCACATTTTCGGATATTAAAAACAAATACATTTTGAATGTTCATTTTTAATATAAGTAGGTCATAGAGGAAACGATTATATAAAAGCTAATTTAAATTGTATAGTAAATGCAACAAATGTTACTTACTAAGCTGAAATTTATTGGAAAAGTAAGTTAAAAATAAAAGCAAAAAACGAAAACTAAATCACAATAACATATGTTAATAAAAATCACACACTGTTATGTTTGCGTCGTATCCTATATTATACCAAGATCCCAATGCAATTTTTATAGAATGTTTTCTAAAGTACTCTTTACCCAGTTAAAATATCAATTTTCATACATTATTGGTCAGAACAGATCAGGCCTATGCTGCTATGCGGCATCTCTTTATCAATTTTGGTGCAATACAATTGTATTTTTTACATTATATTGTATCATTTTCCGCGAAAGTTCTCTCTGTGTGTGTCTCTCTGTCTGTTTGTCTGTCTGATTGCTTTTCTGTCTGTCTTTCTGTCTCTGTCAGTCTCTCTGCCTCACTGTCTGTCTTTCTCTGTCTGTCTCTCTCTCTGTCTCTCTCTGTATATACATATATTTGGTCCCTGAAAGCTGCTCCCTCTTTCCATGGGAAAACTGGGAAAGTTCGAAAAACTTTTTGTGACCTAAAACCCCCGATCATACACACGTATTTCTTGCTGAACATTTTTTTCTAATCAAACCCCAGTACACAAATGCAGATATGCATACTGAAATTCATAAAGTATGCCAAATTAATTTAAAAGTGCATTTAAAATGTATATTTATCGTGTTCACCCGTCTATTACCAAATTATATTTTGTTAAGCGTTTACATATGCATATTTGTATTATGTCTTTATGATAGATTTACACTTAACTTATAAGCTGTATAATGTGTGTTGTACTGATTTCTTATTTAATATACACAACAGTCATCATGTTATCGAAACTTTCGCAGTAAATTCAACATAATTAAAAGCGTATATTGTTGAAACACAGTACAAGCGTTGATGTACATGCATTTTCAAACTGTTCTTACTTTACCACTTTACAAAACTTATCAGAAAATGAATTGCAGACGGTTTCAACCCGGGAATCCTTCGTTGTACTGCATTGCTTGCAATTGACTCTTTTACAGTCAAGAACATGCATTGCTTTTAAATTACACGATGACCGGACAGGTCGTTGAGACTATATGAAAACAGTGACTTAAAGCCATAATTGGACAGTTACTGTTGGAATTCTTGTCTCTTCATCTCTCCAGTCGTGCCCTATATAGGTGAGACAACTTGAGCAGTCTCGATACCCTTTACGTGAGATTGCACAGTAGGTATAACATCGGGATTTTAGTACCTTTCTTACATATAATATGCCAACTGTGGATAAATCCTCGGCTTTTCATGTACTGTTTTTTGTAACTAATTAGCTCTTAACAATACTGCATTTTATTTTGTTGGTAGGTTGTTTTCTTAATTTCGATGTTTTCTTTCGTATTTTTACATTTCACTTTTGACACTTTTGGAACATGGTGTCATGGCATTATATGTCATATTTAAATTGATCTTATTATATATCAGCGCTTAGGCTGTTTTATTTGTTCCTATAATATATCAGCGCTTGGGCTGTTTTATTTCAAACTAATCTCTCGTTTGGAATTGTTATTTTGACGTTGCCGAGGCTTTTATCTACTGTACATATGTTTATAGTTTATTTTATTACTAGTTATTATTTATGTATATAAGTTCATTGTATCTGTTTTAACTCCCGATGCAGGTGCTTACTGTTAGTTGTTTCACTTTGACGGGATGTTGTTATTTACACTGTTTGTTTGCTAGAAAAACCTTCCGGAAGTGCGAGGTTGGAGCGCTCCACAAACCATGGTTTTAGCACCCCAGTTGGCCCTTTTGCCGATTGAACGTTCCAAGGCGGTAACTGATGGTTTTTCTTTATGTATGTTATGTCTCGTCTCTGTGTTTTTGTCACATTTGCATTTATCTTGTTTGCCTTTGTCTACTGGTAGATGAAAATTAAATATCTGTGAAACTTTTGATAGGACCTTTTCTTATTTACCTATTAGAATATCAGTATATATGAATAAATAATATATCGCTTAAATTCAAACAGTAGAAAACAACGTGAATTACGAAAAGGCACTTTCAATAAACCAATACTCTTTCAACAGGTGATTGGAACAGCTAGTGCTGCCTTAACTAATCTAATTAGAACTGTGACTGCACCGAGCGTTTTATATACTGCGCACATGTAATAACTACCTGTGGTATGATACACACATCATCACAATATACGTTAATGACCAGCAAACATGGCAAATGCTTCTTTTTTCTTAAACATGAAATCCACACTGTATAACTCGAAAGTTGTTGACAAACGACTCACACAGCTGGAATAAAAGAAAAACACGAACAATTAAAACAATAACGAATACATCTAAAAGCGTATCATCATGCGTATGCACTGATATTCTCTTCAAAACTATTTTTTCAAACTAGGAAAGTATGACAATGGCCTTTGAGAATTTCTAGACATTTAAATTTTAAATGCCATAAAGATAAGTGACGCCTTGACATATCCAGTCGGCAAAAGACTAAGCTGTGTCAGCCTGGAAAATGGAGCCCTTCAACCTCGAATTGCCTTGTGTTGTTTTTTCTCGCGGACAATTAAAAGATGCAATAAATTATAGATAACGTGCAGAAAGCAACTGCATTTGAATGGATAGCTGAAAGAAGAACTTTGCAGAACTTTACAATAGCTGCATGCACAAGTACAACATGTCAAGGAGATAAAACTCCCGGTTATCTGCCAGCTCCCTGCGAGGCACCAGGTCGAAAGAAAAGACTGTTCCAGCGAGGTATAATAAGACGTTGTTCATGATGTCATAAAATTTAAAAAGAGGCTATTAAGTCATTAGGAAAAATTATTAGGGTTATATAATTAATACACTTTATTTCCTTAAATTTGTAAGGTATTTATTCTTAACCGAAACTTCTACTTACTTAGAAATCTCGAATATTTTGTTTAACATGTTTTAAACGATTCTAATAAAACAAGGTTCTCCTTGGTCTGAAGCAGGAACGTTTCGGTTCATACGGGAAAATGATTGGTCCCAACATTCAATATTTTAAAGGATATTATTTAATGTTTTTACTACCCATTTTCTACCACTAATAAGCTTAAACTTATAGGTTAGTAGAAAGAACATTCACCACTTTCTCCTTTCAGAGAGACTCCGTCAGGTCTTATTAAAATGATCTATGTCAAGCATATGATCAAGATCGGCATTTTATTGCATCTAACATTCTTTTATAAGCACGAAGCCTTGTAAAACACTGCATGTTTATGACCGAGCGAATCGTTGATTTAACAAAACAAGATAAATTAATCTTTCAATATGCCATAAGAAGATCGACATATTAAATGATGTTATTCGATCAATGCCATTTTAGTTATGATGTCATGGGACAGCGTTTAATTTCAGCTTATATGAAAAAGCTCTCGCTATTATTTTGCTTGGCACGTATAATTATGTCTAACTAAAACCCTGTTAGATTGCGACATTCATTCGTAATAATGAAACAATAGCAATAATAATATAATAGACAATAACCATCTAGGAACGACTAGAGTCCTTACACTTTAGCTAAAATTAACATGATTTCCATTATACACAATAAGAATTGCTCCATTAGTAATTTATCTTTGATACTTTTCCGATTAAGTAAAGGCAGGTCACCATAATATATTACTTGTTCCTGAATAAATCCCTTTTCGTAATGATAAATAGAGTGTTTTCACCATCGTTCTAAATACATTAATAATTTTAGAGGGGAAAGTCTGACGATCATATAAAATACTATAATGCAATTAAGGAAAAAAAATCATGCCCAATTACATTATAACATATTCAAATAAAAGCGCAATAAAATATTTCGTATGTATATTGCAGGTTTAACCACAATGTAATTAAAATATATTTATTAAATCAATGACCGAGAAGGTTACACAGCATTCCTCTACGCAATTATAATAATTAACGTGCAAACTACAAATGTTCACTATTCGCACCAGTGCCACTTTATACGGAGAGGTGTACGTTATATCAGCTGAATGTTGGCATTGGACAGTCAAAAAGTTAGAGAAGATGAGAAGGAGAATAAACAGAAACGTTGAGTAGGCTGTAACAGATATACGTAAACCGTTCAATCAAAGACTCGTTTACATCCAAATTGTTCTTTGTTAAAGGCAAAGTTGAGCTAAACTAGTTATAGTAAATCGCCTGACCCCATTCGGTCTAGTGTTGAGTATTATAAAATGTTTATATTTATAATTGTTATAAATTATATATAAACTTTGACTGGTTTACATGTATACATAGTCGTTCAATGACATATTCTTCCTTTCACTTACAAATTCGCTCTTGACTATTTATTAAATATTTACTAATCGGTTGTCAGTTTTCTCCAGCCGAAAAACAGTCAGTGTTGGATGTATTTGGTTGGGAAAGTGCAGTAGGCAATTCTTGCCGATTGGAAACAGTAACAATATAGACATAGAAGTTCAATCATGACCAGTAATCGGAGTATTGTATGCATTCTGATCCAGTTAGACAGCTAAATACCATAAGCAGAGCCAAGATCTACGCAACCGTTTCGTATCAGTTGACGTAATTGACCCATATTGGAACTAACCTGATATAATTTTAAGGTTTCAAAGGCTTATTAAGCGAAACCAATGCACTGTTTTTTTATTAGCTGAGCTGGTGCGTTTAATTTTGTGATAAGCCCTGTGCCAACTTACATACACACGATTATAAAATACAGTTACATGCTTCATGTAGTAACATCTTCATTAGGATTTTCTGGCACAATCTAACTATACCTCAATTTAATTTAAAAAGTCGATCTCAGGATATTCACAACAAAGCGTTAATCCGTTAAATTGAGTAAAAAAAAAGTTGGAACTAACTTGAAAAGAAGACACCAAGGAGAATATTTCTAACTGTAATTAGATTACAGTTATGTCAAGGAAAAAAAGGTTCACCGAAATGTCACACTATTAATATGTCAGTTTTAGTGAACCACATCTAGTTTCCTATTTCTTCGCAGTTTAAAATATATAATTGGATTGACAAATACGCGTCTTTACCATCTAAAATTTTAAAATGAACATATTCTGGTGGAGACTTGTCTGTGTGGTTGTAATACGACCTCAAACGGTGCTAATCCCCTATAGATTGTCAGTAGATAGCTCCAGCTTAAATTCATATATGTATACATAGTATAAACAGTATTACGATAAAAGAGTTGAACTCGCGTGCATAATAGATCAATAAATAAATTTTGGCAGCAAAGTTTATTTTTCTTTTGGAGAACTTAATGTAACGTGTTTTTCCATTGCGTCGTTTGTGTATGTTTTATCTAGCAATGGCTTAATGTAAAGCAGGCATTGTTTTCTGTAAAAAATATTCCGTGAATACTTTAAGATGCTACATATAATTCCTTTTATATTCAACTCACATTTTTCACTTTACATTTGATTTCTGACCGGTGTGACAATGTGTGACAATGTTGTTTCAAAGAAAAGAAGTACCAGATTTGCGACAGGATTAAATATGAAATCGGAAAACAACAGTTTGACATAGTTGAATACAAATCTTTTTCCGATCGTCAATTATTTAATAAAAAATGAAAATAAATAAGACGTTAGTTTTAACCTTAAATGGCTGTGGTGCTTTCTTTCTTTAGCAACTTTTTTTCTAGCTCATGCACATGTATGTGGTTCATTTGGTCATGGTTGCTTCCGCATATTGCGACTTGTTAGAAATCTGGCCTTCTGCCACACACAGAAAGACAATTATTTGAAATTGGGCAAAAGTGACCCTTTATATTTGAGTAGTGAGTTGTACAATTAATTGTCAATTCTTTTAAACGATTCCATTTAAACTTGTAAAGAAAAGGAGAAAAAACTGACAAAAACATTAATTTTTATTTTTGCGCTGCATGATTTCACTAACTCGTCCGTTAACTGCCTTGTTTATGGTTAAACTATTGTTCTTATAGTAGATCTATTGTTTTCCATTTTCAATAATAAATCCTTTGTGTCTTTTTTCAATTTTTAAACGCTTTTTGCAGGAGTTAATTGAAGCTCTATGAGTATAACAAGAAGCATTGTTGTATTGTTAATGGTTCGGACAGACTGCACTTATAGTTAATACAACTACACGAACACCTTGGTATATTGTAGATATAAATGCATATATATTCGGCCATATGGTCTCCGGCGACTTGGATGCATAATTAAGGCACAACGTTATGTATCGTCATCTAAATAAAATGTGTTGCTGATGACACGTTTTGCACGTTCTCAACCCAAAACGACACCTTATCCAGTTTTAGAGGTGGAAAATTCCATTTATCGCGCAAATCCAGGTGTTATTAACCATGGTTTGGGCTGAATTTGCTTCTGTTGATAAAGTACCTTTTGCCTGTATTTGTTGTAACGACGATTATGTAAATATGGGAAATACATTATGATGCTAACTTATTACGCCGCAAGTATGTGGTCGTACAAATAAAACCTAACCATATTAACGATATTAGTAATTAGGTTTAAGGTTATTCGCCATCTGACTTCCGAATACTTCCCCGAAGGGATAACATTATTATGTCTAAATATTGTAATGCCTCGAAGGGTTGTCATGCATGCGATGTACACATAAGTAAGTTAAAGGAAGGCGAGATGATTTTTCGGACCTTTACCTTTGCGACAATAGTCAACCTCTTGTTTTCATTTACAACGCCTAGTTATGTTTAAACTTCAATGAATGCACCTTTCCTTTTTTAAAAACCTGATTTTATTGTAATTTATTACTTATCTATCTCTCTGTGTGTCTCTCTCTCTGTCTCTCTCTCTCTGTCTCTCTGTCTCTGTGTCTCTGTCTCTGTGTCTCTCTCTGTGTGTCTCTGTCTCTGTGTGTCTCTCTCTCTGTCTCTCTCTGTGTGTCTCTCTGTGTGTGTCTCTCTCTGTGTCTCTCTCTGTGTGTCTCTTTCTCTCTGTCTCTCTCTCTGTATCTCTGTCTCTCTCTGTCTCTCTCTCCCTGTGTCTCTCTCTGTCTCTCTAAGTCTGTATGTCTGTCTTTCTCTCTCTCTACCTGTCTGTCTCTGTCTCTCTTTGTCTCTATCTGTCTGTCTGTCTGTCTCTCTCTGTTTGTCTCTCTCTCTCTGTGTTTTTGTCTCTCTCCCTCCCCCTCTCTTTCTCTCTCTGTCTCTGTCTGTCTCCGCCTCTCTCACTCTCTCTTTCTCTCTCTCTCAGTCTCTCTCTCTCTCTGTGTCTCTCTGTGTCTCTCTGTGTGTCTCTGTGTCTCTGTGTCTGTGTCTCTGTCTCTCTGTCTCGGTTTCACTCTGTCACTTTCACTGTCTCTGTTCTTCTGCCTGTCTGTCTCTCTGTCTCTGTCTCTCTCTGTGTCTCTGATTATGTCTCGGATTCTGTCTCTGTCTGTCTGTCTGTCTGTCTGTCTGTCTGTCTTTCTGTCTGTCTCTCTCTGTCTCTCTGTCTCTCTGTCTCTCTGTCTCTCTCTCTCTCTCTCTCTCTATATATATATATATATATATATATATATATATCGACAATTAAATTGCAAAGTAACGCGAAGATCAGATACGGGTGACACAACAGCATACTTGAAGCAGAATTATTGCTATAGACCAAAATTGCGTATTTTTATCTTAATGAAATCTGCTTATGCTCTCACGGGGACATAATACCGATTGACATGAAGCAATATAATTAATCAAAAGGTTCCGTTTTCACAGTGCTGTTTTAGTTGAGATTCAATGTACAAAAGAGATGCCATGGTCTTGTCTTTTTATAGAAAAGCAGGATATTTGCACAATCGTCTCATTTAAGTTCAAGTCTGCCTTTGTTAAAAACAATTTTCATAATCTTAACCCTGTTTTAGAGAATTTGAGAATAATTCCGGCATACTCTTATGTTTTAGTATAAATAGAGACGAGTGTGAAGAATAATTAATTGTTACAATGTATACAGTATAAATCGTGATTGAAATATCCTAAATGTTAATTCTGTTCTAAATCTATAAAAAAGCACGACATGATTTCTGCTAAAATGGATACTCACTTCTGAGCGAATTATTTGAGCGGTTGATGGTATAACGCCATCTCAAAAGAGGGTACGTAGATTTGAAAATAACTGTGCAGCGATGCTCAAATAGAATCTTCACGTTTGTAATAATACATTTGGGACATCAATAAACAACATTTTGAGGGGTGTTTTAATAGCAGTAATTTGAATGGTTGTTTGAGAAATAAATATTCTTACTTAACACTCTTAGTAATAAGCAGGTAAAAGAAAACTTTTACCTCTTATACGGCTATGGGAACGTCATCGTCGCCATTTTATTAACACTGGTCATTCCAAAAATGCATTTTTAAAGGCAATTTAAAATCAAAAACACTATTTCATTCTGAAAGAATTGATACATTATGATAATTAAATGGCAATTATCACAAAGCATTTAGAAGAAAATATGTGAAAAGTAGTATACAAATAAACACGGTATAGTTTACACATGATAGGGTATAGCCCATGATGAAATAAGTATTATTTTCTGACGTTAATATCAAAATATTGTATGTTTTGGCTCGACGTAATCATTTTCTAATTAATATTCAATCTCTACTAATATATCTCACGTGATTTTCCCATGACATATATCTAAAACCACTCCATTTGACAAACCGTAATGCCACATTTGTCATTGGCATGTGCAGCTTACGATAGAACTGTGACATAATGCATGTTATTGATGTCAGTAAGCGCTTATTTAAATACGTGCATAACTTTATTCTAGTGCTAAACTTTGTTAAAATATTAAATCGTTTTTAGTGTTCCAGTAATACTTTAATCTTTGTCAATCATTTCTTTTCTTAAAAGAATGAAGACAATATTTTTTGTAATGACCTTACTACTTTTGTCATATCAAAGAAAACATCAGCGCTCGGACATTTTGTATTAAAAAAATCGGTTTTCTTTTCATTGCTTGCATTTGACAAAAGCCATCAGCAAGTGCAAGGTTAGAGCTCTGTAAAACCGGTTTAAGCACCCCAGTCGGCCAATATTGCCGTCTGGCCGTTCCAAGGCGGTAGCTGTCGGGTTAAATGACTCATCACAGATTTGTTTTTATTTTTCACTGGGCTTCCATGTTACATACCTTTGTCCTGTGCCTTTTTAGAGTTTGGTCTATGGTGCAATGCTCAAAGGACTTTGTCAAATGTTCTTATTGTAGTAACGGAAGTAATTCAAATTCATCAACAAACACTTTTTATAACCGTCGTTATTTAAGGTTTTCTCACATAAGAGTAAATATATTTTCTCCAAAATTCCTCTACCATATGCTCTTGTAAGTTCAATATTTCCTTTCGCCTGTTACACAAAACTTAATTAAAGCAATTACAATTCTAGTTAAGAATTAATATTTCTTTGTGCAACTATACCTAACAAACAGTTTTATTCTTCTTAAAGTTGTATTTAGACGTGTGTATATATGCAATAAGATGTTCTTGTTTCCGATTGCAGATTGGATCATGTTTTCAGACAAGATGGTTATGCATCATGTAATTATCAGTTCTGTGGCAGTCTTTCTATAACATAAATATATTTAAAGACAGAAAATATGCAATAAATCAATAAAAAAGCCAGAGGAAATTAATCAGCAATTGACTTTGTCCTTAAGGCATAACTTATTTCTCTCTATTCCTGGAATATGTACACATTCAATATGACCTGAAGTCCCTGCCTCAAAATGGCTAAAAGGCAGTCATGATTGCCATGCAAATGGTGGACAAAAATACTTTGCAGCATTTATTGATTGTCTTGTTAATCATGTCAGCAAACCAAGTACATTCGCGTGTGAAGTATTAGTTACATATTAAAACGATCGCTTCTACTAAATCTGTTTAATTCATTTAAATTAAAATAACACCATCTCATGACATGCTTGTACAGGATCTGGTTAAGACAGTATTAACAGCTCTTGTAGTTGTGATAACCTGTATACATTAAGTAGATATGTGAGTTTGAAACAATAAAATGATAAGAAAATATTTTTGCAGAACAATTAATTAACCGTAATTATATCAGAAAGCTTAGCATATTATAAACATTCAGTCAGCTATCGGCTACAATAAACGATTATACAGGAGAATGCAGTCTCATCCTTAAACTCGTGCGTCTGTTTGTAAAGAGCAAAGCTTATTTACTACTTCCAAACGTCATAATGACTTAACATAAAACAACTCATCTGACAGCTTTTGCAACGATCGATCACAACACAATGAGCTTATGCAGCTGACGTTAATTTACACTGATAATATATAACCACAATGCACAACATATGCATGGGAGCATCGGAAAGAAGCCAGCATCGTAATAAGATACCAAATACAAGCTTAACCGGTGAATGTATATAAACGCCTTATGAGATTACTCTATCACTCTTAAATCGCCGTCTTTGGTGGAGCCTATACCAGCAAAGTGACTCTCTCGCACCGGTTTAAAACAGGAAATTTGTCCCAACACTTATATTATGCACACAAGTTTGTCAAACATCCATGTTAATAGCATTGAAGTAAGGAAAAACTTTAAGAAACTGCAGAAAAAATAACACCATTTCCTGTGACACGGTCAAAACGGATGTTGTTAATTTTCGGTACCATATCAATTCGTACTCATCTACTCGCTACGGGTTTGTTTGGTATTATAGTTCATAGATCTATTGAAAGATAAGACAAATATATCTGTAATATATTAATTATTTACGTGAATATGTTTATAGATTAAGAAATCTAACAATTGTATATATTCAGTTTATTTTCTTGTGCATTTACAATGATGGAGCCGGGAAGTCGATAGGAAAACATTGTTACTCCTGTACCGTTCCCTAATTCAGTCTAAATTAGATTACGGAAGCATAGTCTATGGTTCTGCCAGGAGGTCCTATCTCCAGATGCTGGACCTGGCTCACAACCAGGGACTTCGTCTAGCTCTAGAAGCGTTTAGGACCTCACCAGTGCAGAGCCTTTACGTTGGAGCCAATGTACCATCATTATACTTGCGTAAACTTTCTTTGTAGTATATAATTAAACGCATATCTACCACTGATAAACCAACGTTTAATTGTGTTTTCAACCCTAAACATGAAGAGCTTTATCATCGATCACCTAAAGCCACCAGACCTCTTGGTTTAAGGCTTAAAGGTTGAATAAACACATCAGGTATAAAACTCGATAGCATTTCGGAAAACCCCACAATTGAACATCCGCTTTGGCAACTCAGTTACCCTGATGTGAGTTTAGAACTCTGTAAAAATAAAAAGTCGACCTTCGTGACAAGTATTCTGATCACCTTCATATATATACTGATGGTTGGCTGTGCCTCCGTAAGTAATAGCCACTACATTAAACAAAGACTTCCTAACAACTCGTCTATCTTCACCGCCGAAATCCAGACTATAGATCTAAGCCTTGATTTCATTTCAGAATATCCCGGTGAAAAATTTGTTATATTTTCAGACTCATAATCTGTATTGCAGAGCATAAATTCACTGAATTATTTAAATGCACATGTTCGCACAGTTCTTGTCAAAATTCAAAGTTTATATGATGTTACGGAAATCTTCGTCTGTTGGTTTCCTAGTCATGTAGGCATCCGAGGAAACGAGAATGCAGACAAAAGTGCAAAATCTGCCTCAGCCCTCACTGAGACAGATCTCTGCATCCCACACACTGATTTTTAAATCACTTATTAACCGATATATTTTAACCAAATGGCAAACAAGTTGGGAGGAACAGTATTGTTTGTAACAAATCACACGTAATTAAGCTTAACGTCGGTGCCAATGTCTCTGCTTGCTTGATTCAGAAAGTTAATTTTATTTGTGGTCAACCATTTTTGTGTTGTTTTTCAAATCGAAATACTACCATATTCCTTTTCTAAAAACTATGTGTAGATTATTTTTCGATAACGTCACTACTTTCGTCATAACGTACAGAAAATAACAGCGCATGGACATTTTGTTTTCAAATAGATCGTTTTTCTTTTCGTTGCTTGCATTTGAGAAACTCGTCAGGAAGTGCGAGGTTAGAGCTCTGTAAAACCGGTTTAAGCACCCCAGTCGGTCCATATTGCCGACTGACCGTTCCAAGGCGGTAACTGTCGGGTTTGCTCTTTTCCTTAAATGACTCATCACAAATTTGTTCTTACTTTTCGCTTGGCTTGCATGTGAAATACCTTTGTTCTGTGCCTTTTCGGAGTTTGGTATATGTTGCAATACTCATAGGACTTTGTCATATATTCTTTTTCATGATCACAACAATGTTACTTGTGCAGTGTGGCGGTCGTAAAAAATCTCCCCGTGCATGTAATCTATGTTGTCATTTAATTCATCTTATAAGGATTGTTACGTGTAGTTCCTTTGATGGACATTGAACTTTAGTTCTTCAATTCCATCTTCACATGAACAGGATGTTACAACCATTTATTCGTGTCTGGTCATGTTTGTTCATGATTCAGAAAGTTAATTTTATTTGTGGTCAACCATTTTTGTGTTGTTTTTCAAATCGAAATACTACCATATTCCTTTTCTGAACACTATGTGGACATTATTTTTCGATGTTGTCACTACTTTCGTCATAACGTATAGAAAATATCAGCGCATGGACATTTTGTTTTCAAATAGATCGTTTTTCTTTTCGTTGCTTGCATTTGAGAAACGCGTCAGGAAGTGCGAGGTTAGAGCTGTGTAAAACCGGTTTAAGCACCCAAGTCGGTCCATATTGCCGACTGACCGTTCCAAGGCGGTAACTGTCGGGTTTGCTCTTTTCCTTAAATGACTCATCACAAATTTGTTCTTACTTTTCGCTTGGCTTGCATGTGAAATACCTTTGTTCTGTGCCTTTTCGGAGTTTGGTATATGTTGCAATACTCATAGGACTTTGTCATATATTCTTTTGCAGAGAAAGTAGACGGGAAGACGTAGCTCTTTCCCGCTGTCGCATTTGACATACTAGATTAACTCATTCGTATCTTTTAAAAGGAGAAGTTAAACCTTTATGTGTTCCTTGCCAGGAACCACTGACAGTCAATCATATTTTATTACAATCTACCGACACAGACCACATTCGGTCGAAGTATTTTAATGTCAATAACATGTACGATCTGTTTAGGACAGTGTCGGATTCTAAATTTGTTTGCTTCTTGAACGAGATTAGTATTCTTGATAAGTTTTAAATTCTTTAAACCGTTTAATATACTAACCTTTTTTCGATTGTAGTTCACATTATTTTAACCAGATATATTTTTGAATTTTTCTATATTTTACTAACATAGTTAAGTTTTCCCCTGATTATTCTCTTTTCACAATAAACTTCTTTGTATTCGGCGCCGTGTGACCTGTTAAGTGTCGGTATGCCATAAAACACAAATAAATAAATGACATTGTCTTCGGGATGATCTAGTCATTTCTGCATAAAAGATGGCATTACTTTACTAGCTTGTTTCTTGAAGAGATGTTAAATACTTTTGAAATTTAAATCTATGCTTGATGTATTTGGTCTATTGCGATGTATTTAAACAGGATAAAATGTAACCGATTAAAGGAATTGACCAATTAATTGATGTCTTCCACCTTTTTCTGTTGCTAAAAGATTATTTACGGTCCTAAGAATGCAGTCAAGTGCACACATGCTATTTTTCTGCCTATCCTCATCGGCAACAAACAGTAATGGAAGTTCTTTAAACAAAACACCCAAACACAAAATCAAAATATCAAAATCCACACCAAATTACCGGTATATTCAATATTTAAACATCATGTCGGTTCATTATATGGCTGCTTAAGAGGGAAAGAATATCAACACGCCACATTTACGAGACCTTTTTCTTTTTCCGCTGGTCCCAAAAGCAATGTTCTATGTTTCAAAACTAATTAAATCAAAAAGCTACAGGCTTAATAATATAAGAATAGTTTATTTCCTATTATGATTGTGCATTTTTTATTTGTAGACAAACAGAACAGTTTCCACATTCACTTTGTTCGATTTAGGTATCTGGCTGATATGCCAAACATTAAAATATAAATAACTGTGTTAATTTATAGTATAAAGAAAATAGTAAAGCATTTTAACTGTTGTGCTCCGTCGGTTCGGTCGCCAACACGCACACCAAATCTTTTATTTCTGCAAAGAATCACCATGCGAATTAATATATGCATTAAAATAAGGACTGCTTAGAGGATGAAAACTACGACGCGTCCTGGAAATGTATCTTATTTTGTATTATATTGTTTCGTGCGTAAAGTCTGGATCTGTTTAATTTATTGCTTAATTTGTCAACCTGATATTTCCAATTTGACTAATTTTAGCTGAATACCAAATTCTTTGGAAACTGATATGTAAATTTGCTTGCGTAATTTAGTTTTGTTGTGCGATAGGAAGTCCAACTAAAGATAATATTTACTTCCAAATATTGAATCTTTTTTTTTCTAGACTTATTGCTTTGTTATAAATTTGTATAATGTCGACAATTGGGACGTTTGTAAAATATATGTTGATTTAAGCACCGACAGGGGTACTTAAATAGCGATATAAAGAAGACGACAGTTGTACATCCTTGCAATATTATAAGACAATCTAAATAGTGTCGCATAGTCGATTGACCCCTTCCTATATGTAAAAAATAAATTTACCAAAAACAGTCATTTAATGTCAGTGACAACTGTAAGTTTTATATATAGACGATTATATGATGTTAGTCTTGACTTTCAGTTTCAAGCGGTGAAAAATATCTTTTATTTCAAGTAGAAGGAAAGTTTTACTCTATGATGATGGTAAATGTGTAAGATTAACACACTTTGTCTAGTTCAGATTATTTCGTTTTTATGATCACTACCAAATCATAATAAAATGAGATACTAGCAGTTAATGATATATGTTAATAAAGAATTGTAAGATTTCTTATTAAAATAACGTTTTCTGTAAAGTAATAAGGGTACAATTGGCCCATCTCGGGAAAGAAGGGCCTCTTGTTTAATAGCTGTGTGAATGCAATAATGAAAGCAGCAATAATACGCTGCTGTTGGACGAGGCTTTTGAGAGTTGTTTAATATTAATATTAATATTAAGAAGAATCGTGCTTGGTGAAGAGAACAAAGCAGGCAAGAAGAATTAATATCAATATCAATGCTTCATTGTAAAGAAAATATGTATAAATGTGTTTCAAAAAGACTTTTTCTTTGTCAGAACTGTATTACTTTATCAATTACCACAGCTCTTAAACATGTGATATTTTCTATTTTCTTGAAAAAAATTGATCCTTATATATGGCCAATATCTCTTTGTAATTTAAAGTAAGTCTATCGTAGGCAAGCATAAGCTGTTTGTAATTGCACTGAAAACAAAGAAAAGAAAGATACTAAAATGTTTACATTGTCGGGACTTAAATACAAACGTAATGAAAGTGCCAACATTGAACAATAGAGAATCCGAAAGTAAGTTTGTAACCACATTTTCGGTAATTAAAAACAAATACATTTTAAATGTTCATTTTTAATGTAAGTAGGTCATAGTGGAAACGATTATTTAAAGCTAATTTAAATTATACAGTAAATGCAACGAATGTTACTTACTAAGCTTAAATTGATTGGAAAAGTAAGTTAAAAATAAAAGCAAAAAACAAAAAAAACAGAATCACAATAACATATGTTAATAAAAACCACACACTGTTATGTTTGCGTCGTATCCTACATTATACCAAGATCCCAATGCAATCTTTATAGAATTTTTGCTAAAGTACTCTTTCCCAAGTTAAAATATCAATTTTCATACATTATTCGTCAGAACAGATCAGACCTATGCTGCTATGCGGCATCTCTTTATCAATTTTGGTGCAATCTAATTGTATTTTTTACATTGTATTGTATCATTTTCCGCTAAAGTTCTCTCTGTGTGTGTCTCTCTGTCTGTTTGTCTGTCTGATTGTTTTTCTATCTGTCTTTCTGTCTCTGTCAGTCTCTCCGCCTCACTGTCTGTCTTTCTCTGTCTGTCTCTCTCTTTGTCTCTCTCTATATAAACATATATTTGGTCCCGGAAAGCTGCTCCCTCTTTCCATTTTCCCTCTCTCCACTTCGTTCTCCTTCTTTTTTTGCTCAGTCCATCTTCGAGTAGGTAATTAATGCAGAACAGTAAATAAACTACTAAAGTAAAAATCAATCCGATATATTCTTAGAAATACATGTGCAGATATTAAAAGATTCATAAAATCAGCTATTACAAGTACATATAAGAATTAACAATCATTTCGATTTTTAAAACACTTTACATTTTTTTTATCTTATGCATAATTTCACGAAAATTAAAGATTTAAAATTTGTGCTCAAAATTATTTCTTGCTATTCTTAATAAAATGAGAAAGTTCAAAAAGCTTTTCGTGACCTAAAACCCCCGATCATATACACGTATTTCTTGCTGAACATTTTTTTTCTAATCAAACCCCAGTACACAAATGCAGATATGCATACTGAAATTCATAAAGTATGCCAAATTAATTTAAAAGTGCATTTAAAATTTATATTTATCGCGTACACCCGTCTATCACCAAATTATATTTTGTTAAGCGTTTACATATGCATATTTGTATAATGTCTTTATGATAGATATACACTTAACTTATAAGTTGTTTAATGTGTGTTGTACTGATTTCTTATTTGATATACACAACAGTCAACATGTTAACGACAATTTCGCAGTAAATTTAACAAAATGAAAGCGTCTATTGTTGAAACACAGTACAAGCGTTGACGTATATGCATTTTCAAACTGTTCTTACTTTACCACTTTACAAAACTTATCAGAAAATGAATTGCAGACGGTAAAAACCCGGTAATCCTTCGTTGTACTGCATTGCTTGCAATTGACTCTTTTACAGTCAAGAACTTGCATTGCTTTTAAATAAATTACACGATGACCGGACAGGTCGTTGAGACTATATGAAAACAGTGACTTAAAGCCATAATTGGACAGTTACTGTTGGAATTCTTGTCTCTTCGTCTCGTGCCCTATATAGGTGAGACAACTTAAGCAGTCTCCATACCCTTTACGTGAGATTGCACAGTAGGTATAACATCGGGATTTTTACTACCTTTCTTACATATAATATGCCGACTGTGGATAAATCCTCGGCTTTTCATGAACTGTTTTTTTTTAACTAATTAGCTCTTAACAATACTGCATTTTATTTTGTTGGTAGGTTGTTTTCTAAATTTCGACGTTTTCTTTCGTATTTTTTACATTTCACTTTTGACACTATTGGAACATGATGTCATGGCATTATATGCCATATTTAAATTGATCTTATTACATATCAGCGCTTAGGCTGTTTTATTTGTTCCTATGATATATCAGCGCTTGGGCTGTTTTATTTCAAAATAATCTCTCGTTTGGAATTGTTATTTTGACGTTGCCGAGGCTTTTATCTACTGTACATACTGTACATATGTTTATAGTTTATTATATTACTAATTATTATGTATGTATATTAGTTCATTGTATCTGTTTTAACTCCCGATGCAGGTGCTTACTGTTTGTTGTTTCACTTTGACGGGATGTTGTTATTTACACTGTTTGTTTGCTAGAAAAACCTTTAGGAAGTGCGAGGTTGGAGCGCTCCACAAACCATGGTTTTAGCACCACAGTTGGCCCTTTTGCCGATTGACCGTTCCAAGGCGGTAACTGATGGTTTTCCTTATGTATGTTATGCCTCGTCTCTGTGTTTTTGTCACATTTGCATTTATCTTGTTTGCCTTTGTCTACTGGTAGATGAAATTTAAATATCTGTGAAACATTTGATAGGACCTTTTCTTATTGACCTATTAGAATATCTGTATATATGAATAAATAATATATCGCTTAAATTCAAACAACAGTAAAAAACAACGTGACTGACGAAAAGGCACTTTCAATTAACCAATAATCTTTCAACAGGTGTTTGAAACGGCTAGTGCTGCCTTTACTAATCTAATTAGAACTGTGACTGCACCGAGCGTTTTATATACTGCGCACATGTAATAACTACCAGTGGTATGATACACACATCATCACAATATACGTTAATGACCAGCAAACATGGCAAATGCTTTGTTTTTCTTAAACATGAAACCCACACTGTATAACTCGAAAGTTGTTGACAAACGACTCACACAGCTGGAATAAAAAAACAACACGAACAATTAAACAATAACGAAACACATCTAAAAGCGTATCATCATGCGTATGTACTGATATTCTCTTCAAAACTTTTTTACCAAACTAGGAAAGTATGACAATGGCCTTTGAGAATTCCTAGACATTTAAATTTTAAATGCCATAAAGATAAGTGACGCCATGACATATCCAGTCGGCAAAAAGACTAAGCTGTGTCAGCCTGGTAAATGGAGCCCTTCAACCTCGAATTGCCTGGTGGGTTTTTTTCTCGCGGACAATAAAAAGATGCAATAAAGTATAGATAACGTGAATAAAGCAACTGCATTTGAATGGATAGCTGAAAGAAGAACAATGCAGAACTTTACAATAGCTGCATGCACAAGTACAACATATCAAGGAGATAAAACTCCCAGTTATCTGCCAGCTCCCCGAGAAGCACCAGGTCGAAAGAAAAGACTGTTCCAGCGAGGTATAATTAGACCTTGTTCATGATGTCATAAAATTGAAAAAAGGCATTAGGAAAAATCCTATTAGGGTTATATAACTAATACACTTTATTCCCTTAAATTTATAAGGTATTTATTCTTAACCAAAACTTCTACTTACTTAGAAATCCCGAATATTTTGTTTAACATGTTTTAAACGATTCTAATAAAACAAGATTCTCCTTGGTCTGAAGCAGGAACGTTTCGGTTCATATGGGAAAATGATTGGTCTCAACATTCAATATTTTAAAGAATATTATATTATTATGTTTTTACTTCTCACACCCATTTTCTACCACTATTAAGCTTAAGCTTAAAGGTTATTGGAAAGAACATTCCCCACTTTCTCCTATCAGAGAGACTCAAGTCAAGTCAAGTCTAATCAAAATAATCTATGTCAAGCATATGATCAAGATCGGCATTTTAATGCCTCTAACATTCTTTGATAAGCACGAAACCCTTGTACAACACTGTATGTTTATGACCGAGCGAATCGTTGATTTAAACAAGATAAATTAATCTTTCAATATGCCATAAGAAGATCGACATATTAAATGATGTTTTTCGATCAATGCCATTTTAGTTATGATGTCATGGGACAGCGTTTAATTTCAGCTTATATGAAAAAGCTCACGCCATTACTTTGCTTGGCACGTATAATTATGTCTAAGTAAAACCCTGTTAGATTACGACATTCATTCGTAATAATGAAACAATAGCAATGGAGCACATTCGACAATAACCATCTAGGAACGACTAGAGTGCTTACACTTTAGCTAAAAATAGCATGTTTCCATTATACACAATAAGAATTGCTCCATAAGTAATTTATCTTTGATACATTTCCGATTTAGTAAAGGCAGGTCACCATAATATATTACTTGTTCCTGAATACATCCCTTTTCGTGATGATAAATTGAGTGTTTTCACCATCGTTCTAAATACATCAATAATTTTAGAGGCAAAATTCTGACGATCATATGAAATACTATAATGCAATTAAGGAAAAAAATCACGCCCAATTACATTATAACATATTCAAATAAAAGCGCAATAAAATATTTCGTATGTATATTGCAGGTTTACCACAATGTAATTAAAATATTTATTAAATCAATAACCGAGAAGGTTACACAGCATTCCTCTACGCAATTACAATAATTAACGTGCAAACAAGTGTTCACTATTTGCACCAGTGCCACTTTATACGGAGAGGAGTACGAAATATCAGCTGAATGTTGGCAGTGGAAAGTCAAAAAGTTAGAGAAGATGAGAAGGAGAATAAACAGAAACGTTTAGTAGAGTAGGCTGTAATAGATATACGTAAACCGTTCAATCAAAGACTCGTTTACATCCAAATTGTTCTTTGTTAAAGGCAAAGTTAGGGCTATATTAGTTATAGTAAATCTCCTGATCCCACTCAGTCTAGTGTTGAGTATTATAAAATGTTTTTATTTATAATTGTTATAAATAATATATAAACTTTGACTGATTTACATGTATACATAGTCGTTCAATGACATATTCGTCCTTTCACTTACAAATTCGCTCTTGACTATTTATTAAATATTTACTAATCGGTTGTCAGTTTTCTCCAGCCGAAAAACAGTCAGTGTTGGATGTATTTGGTTGGGAAAGTGTTGTAGGCAATTCCTGCCGATTGGAAACAGTAACAATATAGACATAGACGTTTAATCATGACCAGTAATCGGAGTGTTGTATACATTCTGATCCAGTTAGACAGCTAAAGACCATAAGCAGAGCCAAGATCTACGCAACCGTTTCGTATCAGTTGACGTAATTGACCCATATTGGAACTAACCTGGTATATTTTTAAGGTTTCATAGGCTTATTAAGCGAAACCAATGCACTGTTTTTTTTATTAGCTGAGCTGGTGCGTTTAATTTTGTGATAAGCCCTGTGCCAACTTACATACACACGATTATAAAATACAGTTACATGCTTCATGTAGTAACATATTCATTAGGATTTTCTGGCACAATCTAACTATACCTCAATTTAATTTAAAAAGTCGATCTCAGGATATTCACAACAAAGCGTTAATCAGTTAAATTGAGTAAAAAAAAGGTTGGAACTAACTTGAAAAGAAGACACCAAGGAGAATATTTCTAACAGTAATTAGATTACAATTATGTCAAGGAAAAAAAGGTTCACCGAAATGTCACACTATTAATAAGTCAGTTTTAGTGAACCACATCTAGTTTCCTATTTCTTTGCTGTTTAAAATATATAATTGGATTGACAAATACGTCTTAACCATCTAAAATATTATAATGAACATATTCTGGTGGAGACTTGTCTGTGTGGTTGTAATACGACCTCAAACGGTGCTAATCCCCTATAGATTGTCAGTAGATAGCTCCAGCTTAAATTCATATATGTATACATAGTATAAACAGTATTACGATAAAAGAGTTGAACTCGCGTGCATAATAGATCAATAAATAAATTTTGGCAGCAAAGTTTATTTTTCTTTGGAGAACTTAATGTAACGTGTTTTTCCATTGCGTCGTTTGTGTATGTTTTATCTAGCAATGGCTTGATGTAAAGCAGGCATTGTTTTCTGTAAAAATATTCCGTGAATACTTTAAGATGCTACATATAATTCATTTTACATTCAACTCACATTTTTTACTTTACATTTGATTTCTGACCGGTGTGACAATGTGTGACAATGTTGTTTCAAAGAAAAGAAGTACCAGATTTGCGACAGGATTAAATATGAAATCGGAAAACAACAGTTTGACATAGTTGAATACAAATCTTTTTCCGATCGTCAATTATTTAATAAAAAATGAAAATAAATAAGACGTTAGTTTTAACCTTAAATGGCTGTGGTGCTTTCTTTCTTTAGCAACTTTTTTTCTAGCTCATGCACATGTATGTGGTTCATTTGGTCATGGTTGCTTCCGCATATTGCGACTTGTTAGAAATCTGGCCTTCTGCCACACACAGAAAGACAATTATTTGAAATTGGGCAAAGTGACCCTTTATATTTGAGTAGTGAGTTGTACAATTAATTGTCAATTCTTTTAAACGATTCCATTAAACTTGTAAAGAAAAGGAGAAAAAACTGACAAAAACATTAATTTTTATTTTTGCGCTGCATGATTTCACTAACTCGTCCGTTAACTGCCTTGTTTATGGTTAAACTATTGTTCTTATAGTAGATCTATTGTTTTCCATTTTCAATAATAAATCCTTTGTGTCTTTTTTCAATTTTTAAACGCTTTTTGCAGGAGTTAATTGAAGCTCTATGAGTATAACAAGAAGCATTGTTGTATTGTTAATGGTTCGGACAGACTGCACTTATAGTTAATACAACTACACGAACACCTTGGTATATTGTAGATATAAATGCATATATATTCGGCCATATGGTCTCCGGCGACTTGGATGCATAATTAAGGCACAACGTTATGTATCGTCATCTAAATAAAATGTGTTTGCTGATGACACGTTTTGCACGTTCTCAACCCAAAACGACACCTTATCCAGTTTTAGAGGTGGAAAATTCCATTTATCGCGCAAATCCAGGTGTTATTAACCATGGTTGGGCTGAATTTGCTTCTGTTGATAAAGTACCTTTTGCCTGTATTTGTTGTAACGACGATTATGTAAATATGGGAAATACATTATGATGCTAACTTATTACGCCGCAAGTATGTGGTCGTAACAAATAAAACCTAACCATATTAACGATATTAGTAATTAGGTTTAAGGTTATTCGCCATCTGACTTCCGAATACTTCCCCGAAGGGATAACATTATTATGTCTAAATATTGTAATGCCTCGAAGGGTTGTCATGCATGCGATGTACACATAAGTAAGTTAAAGGAAGGCGAGATGATTTTTCGGACCTTTACCTTTGCGACAATAGTCAACCTCTTGTTTTCATTTACAACGCCTAGTTATGTTTAAACTTCAATGAATGCACCTTTCCTTTTTTAAAAACCTGATTTTATTGTAATTTATTACTTATCTATCTCTCTGTGTGTCTCTCTCTCTGTCTCTCTCTCTCTGTCTCTCTGTCTCTGTGTCTCTGTCTCTGTGTCTCTCTCTGTGTGTCCTCTGTCTCTGTGTGTCTCTCTCTCTGTCTCTCTCTGTGTGTCTCTCTGTGTGTGTCTCTCTCTGTGTCTCTCTCGTGTGTCTCTTTCTCTCTGTCTCTCTCTCTGTATCTCTGTCTCTCTCTGTCTCTCTCTCCCTGTGTCCTCTCTCTGTCTCTCTAAGTCTGTATGTCTGTCTTTCTCTCTCTCTACCTGTCTGTCTCTGTCTCTCTTTGTCTCTATCTGTCTGTCTGTCTGTCTCTCTCTGTTTGTCTCTCTCTCTCTGTGTTTTTGTCTCTCTCCCTCCCCCTCTCTTTCTCTCTCTGTCTCTGTCTGTCTCCGCCTCTCTCACTCTCCTCTTTCTCTCTCTCTCAGTCTCTCTCTCTCTCTTGTCCTCTCTGTGTCTCTCTGTGTGTCTCTGTGTCTCTGTGTCTGTGTCTCTGTCTCTCTGTCTCGGTTTCACTCTGTCACTTTCACTGTCTCTGTTCTTCTGCCTGTCTGTCTCTCTGTCTCTGTCTCTCTCTGTGTCTCTGATTATGTCTCGGATTCTGTCTCTGTCTGTCTGTCTGTCTGTCTGTCTGTCTGTCTTTCTGTCTGTCTCTCTCTGTCTCTCTGTCTCTCTGTCTCTCTGTCTCTCTCTCTCTCTCTCTCTTCTCGATATATATATATATATATATATATATATATATCGACAATTAAATTGCAAAGTAACGCGAAGATCAGATACGGGTGACACAACAGCATACTTGAAGCAGAATTATTGCTATAGACCAAAATTGCGTATTTTTATCTTAATGAAATCTGCTTATGCTCTCACGGGGACATAATACCGATTGACATGAAGCAATATAATTAATCAAAAGGTTCCGTTTTCACAGTGCTGTTTTAGTTGAGATTCAATGTCCAAAAGAGATGCCATGGTCCTTGTCTTTTTATAGAAAAGCAGGATATTTGCACAATCGTCTCATTTAAGTTCAAGTCTGCCTTTGTTAAAAACAATTTTCATAATCTTAACCCTGTTTTAGAGAATTTGAGAATAATTCCGGCATACTCTTATGTTTTAGTATAAATAGAGACGAGTGTGAAGAATAATTAATTGTTACAATGTATACAGTATAAATCGTGATTGAAATATCCTAAATGTTAATTCTGTTCTAAATCTATAAAAAAGCACGACATGATTTCTGCTAAAATGGATACTCACTTCTGAGCGAATTATTTGAGCGGTTGATGGTATAACGCCATCTCAAAAGAGGGTACGTAGATTTGAAAATAACTGTGCAGCGATGCTCAAATAGAATCTTCACGTTTGTAATAATACATTTGGGACATCAATAAACAACATTTTGAGGGGTGTTTTAATAGCAGTAATTTGAATGGTTGTTTGAGAAATAAATATTCTTACTTAACACTCTTAGTAATAAGCAGGTAAAAGAAAACTTTTACCTCTTATACGGCTATGGGAACGTCATCGTCGCCATTTTATTAACACTGGTCATTCCAAAAATGCATTTTTAAAGGCAATTTAAAATCAAAAACACTATTTCATTCTGAAAGAATTGATACATTATGATAATTAAATGGCAATTATCACAAAGCATTTAGAAGAAAATATGTGAAAAGTAGTATACAAATAAACACGGTATAGTTTACACATGATAGGGTATAGCCCATGATGAAATAAGTATTATTTTCTGACGTTAATATCAAAATATTGTATGTTTTGGCTCGACGTAATCATTTTCTAATTAATATTCAATCTCTACTAATATATCTCACGTGATTTTCCCATGACATATATCTAAAACCACTCCATTTGACAAACCGTAATGCCACATTTGTCATTGGCATGTGCAGCTTACGATAGAACTGTGACATAATGCATGTTATTGATGTCAGTAAGCGCTTATTTAAATACGTGCATAACTTTATTCTAGTGCTAAACTTTGTTAAAATATTAAATCGTTTTTAGTGTTCCAGTAATACTTTAATCTTTGTCAATCATTTCTTTTCTTAAAAGAATGAAGACAATATTTTTTGTAATGACCTTACTACTTTTGTCATATCAAAGAAAACATCAGCGCTCGGACATTTTGTATTAAAAAAATCGGTTTTCTTTTCATTGCTTGCATTTGACAAAAGCCATCAGCAAGTGCAAGGTTAGAGCTCTGTAAAACCGGTTTAAGCACCCCAGTCGGCCAATATTGCCGTCTGGCCGTTCCAAGGCGGTAGCTGTCGGGTTAAATGACTCATCACAGATTTGTTTTTATTTTTCACTGGGCTTCCATGTTACATACCTTTGTCCTGTGCCTTTTTAGAGTTTGGTCTATGGTGCAATGCTCAAAGGACTTTGTCAAATGTTCTTATTGTAGTAACGGAAGTAATTCAAATTCATCAACAAACACTTTTTATAACCGTCGTTATTTAAGGTTTTCTCACATAAGAGTAAATATATTTTCTCCAAAATTCCTCTACCATATGCTCTTGTAAGTTCAATATTTCCTTTCGCCTGTTACACAAAACTTAATTAAAGCAATTACAATTCTAGTTAAGAATTAATATTTCTTTGTGCAACTATACCTAACAAACAGTTTTATTCTTCTTAAAGTTGTATTTAGACGTGTGTATATATGCAATAAGATGTTCTTGTTTCCGATTGCAGATTGGATCATGTTTTCAGACAAGATGGTTATGCATCATGTAATTATCAGTTCTGTGGCAGTCTTTCTATAACATAAATATATTTAAAGACAGAAAATATGCAATAAATCAATAAAAAAGCCAGAGGAAATTAATCAGCAATTGACTTTGTCCTTAAGGCATAACTTATTTCTCTCTATTCCTGGAATATGTACACATTCAATATGACCTGAAGTCCCCTGCCTCAAAATGGCTAAAAGGCAGTCATGATTGCCATGCAAATGGTGGACAAAAATACTTTGCAGCATTTATTGATTGTCTTGTTAATCATGTCAGCAAACCAAGTACATTCGCGTGTGAAGTATTAGTTACATATTAAAACGATCGCTTCTACTAAATCTGTTTAATTCATTTAAATTAAAATAACACCATCTCATGACATGCTTGTACAGGATCTGGTTAAGACAGTATTAACAGCTCTTGTAGTTGTGATAACCTGTATACATTAAGTAGATATGTGAGTTTGAAACAATAAAATGATAAGAAAATATTTTTGCAGAACAATTAATTAACCGTAATTGTATCAGAAAGCTTAGCATATTATAAACATTCAGTCAGCTATCGGCTACAATAAACGATTATACAGGAGAATGCAGTCTCATCCTTAAACTCGTGCGTCTGTTTGTAAAGAGCAAAGCTTATTTACTACTTCCAAACGTCATAATGACTTAACATAAAACAACTCATCTGACAGCTTTTGCAACGATCGATCACAACACAATGAGCTTATGCAGCTGACGTTAATTTACACTGATAATATATAACCACAATGCACAACATATGCATGGGAGCATCGGAAAGAAGCCAGCATCGTAATAAGATACCAAATACAAGCTTAACCGGTGAATGTATATAAACGCCTTATGAGATTACTCTATCACTCTTAAATCGCCGTCTTTGGTGGAGCCTATACCAGCAAAGTGACTCTCTCGCACCGGTTTTAAAACAGGAAATTTGTCCCAACACTTATATTATGCACACAAGTTTGTCAAACATCCATGTTAATAGCATTGAAGTAAGGAAAAACTTTAAGAAACTGCAGAAAAAATAACACCATTTCCTGTGACACGGTCAAAACGGATGTTGTTAATTTTCGGTACCATATCAATTCGTACTCATCTACTCGCTACGGGTTTGTTTGGTATTATAGTTCATAGATCTATTGAAAGATAAGACAAATATATCTGTAATATATTAATTATTTACGTGAATATGTTTATAGATTAAGAAATCTAACAATTGTATATATTCAGTTTATTTTCTTGTGCATTTACAATGATGGAGCCGGGAAGTCGATAGGAAAACATTGTTACTCCTGTACCGTTCCCTAATTCAGTCTAAATTAGATTACGGAAGCATAGTCTATGGTTCTGCCAGGAGGTCCTATCTCCAGATGCTGGACCTGGCTCACAACCAGGGACTTCGTCTAGCTCTAGAAGCGTTTAGGACCTCACCAGTGCAGAGCCTTTACGTTGGAGCCAATGTACCATCATTATACTTGCGTAAACTTTCTTTGTAGTATATAATTAAACGCATATCTACCACTGATAAACCAACGTTTAATTGTGTTTTCAACCCTAAACATGAAGAGCTTTATCATCGATCACCTAAAGCCACCAGACCTCTTGGTTTAAGGCTTAAAGGTTGAATAAACACATCAGGTATAAAACTCGATAGCATTTCGGAAAACCCCACAATTGAACATCCGCTTTGGCAACTCAGTTACCCTGATGTGAGTTTAGAACTCTGTAAAAATAAAAAGTCGACCTTCGTGACAAGTATTCTGATCACCTTCATATATATACTGATGGTTGGCTGTGCCTCCGTAAGTAATAGCCACTACATTAAACAAAGACTTCCTAACAACTCGTCTATCTTCACCGCCGAAATCCAGACTATAGATCTAAGCCTTGATTTCATTTCAGAATATCCCGGTGAAAAATTTGTTATATTTTCAGACTCATAATCTGTATTGCAGAGCATAAATTCACTGAATTATTTAAATGCACATGTTCGCACAGTTCTTGTCAAAATTCAAAGTTTATATGATGTTACGGAAATCTTCGTCTGTTGGTTTCCTAGTCATGTAGGCATCCGAGGAAACGAGAATGCAGACAAAAGTGCAAAATCTGCCTCAGCCCTCACTGAGACAGATCTCTGCATCCCACACACTGATTTTTAAATCACTTATTAACCGATATATTTTAACCAAATGGCAAACAAGTTGGGAGGAACAGTATTGTTTGTAACAAATCACACGTAATTAAGCTTAACGTCGGTGCCAATGTCTCTGCTTGCTTGATTCAGAAAGTTAATTTTATTTGTGGTCAACCATTTTTGTGTTGTTTTTCAAATCGAAATACTACCATATTCCTTTTCTAAAAACTATGTGTAGATTATTTTTCGATAACGTCACTACTTTCGTCATAACGTACAGAAAATAACAGCGCATGGACATTTTGTTTTCAAATAGATCGTTTTTCTTTTCGTTGCTTGCATTTGAGAAACTCGTCAGGAAGTGCGAGGTTAGAGCTCTGTAAAACCGGTTTAAGCACCCCAGTCGGTCCATATTGCCGACTGACCGTTCCAAGGCGGTAACTGTCGGGTTTGCTCTTTTCCTTAAATGACTCATCACAAATTTGTTCTTACTTTTCGCTTGGCTTGCATGTGAAATACCTTTGTTCTGTGCCTTTTCGGAGTTTGGTATATGTTGCAATACTCATAGGACTTTGTCATATATTCTTTTTCATGATCACAACAATGTTACTTGTGCAGTGTGGCGGTCGTAAAAAATCTCCCCGTGCATGTAATCTATGTTGTCATTTAATTCATCTTATAAGGATTGTTACGTGTAGTTCCTTTGATGGACATTGAACTTTAGTTCTTCAATTCCATCTTCACATGAACAGGATGTTACAACCATTTATTCGTGTCTGGTCATGTTTGTTCATGATTCAGAAAGTTAATTTTATTTGTGGTCAACCATTTTTGTGTTGTTTTTCAAATCGAAATACTACCATATTCCTTTTCTGAACACTATGTGGACATTATTTTTCGATGTTGTCACTACTTTCGTCATAACGTATAGAAAATATCAGCGCATGGACATTTTGTTTTCAAATAGATCGTTTTTCTTTTCGTTGCTTGCATTTGAGAAACGCGTCAGGAAGTGCGAGGTTAGAGCTGTGTAAAACCGGTTTAAGCACCCAAGTCGGTCCATATTGCCGACTGACCGTTCCAAGGCGGTAACTGTCGGGTTTGCTCTTTTCCTTAAATGACTCATCACAAATTTGTTCTTACTTTTCGCTTGGCTTGCATGTGAAATACCTTTGTTCTGTGCCTTTTCGGAGTTTGGTATATGTTGCAATACTCATAGGACTTTGTCATATATTCTTTTGCAGAGAAAGTAGACGGGAAGACGTAGCTCTTTCCCGCTGTCGCATTTGACATACTAGATTAACTCATTCGTATCTTTTAAAAGGAGAAGTTAAACCTTTATGTGTTCCTTGCCAGGAACCACTGACAGTCAATCATATTTTATTACAATCTACCGACACAGACCACATTCGGTCGAAGTATTTTAATGTCAATAACATGTACGATCTGTTTAGGACAGTGTCGGATTCTAAATTTGTTTGCTTCTTGAACGAGATTAGTATTCTTGATAAGTTTTAAATTCTTTAAACCGTTTAATATACTAACCTTTTTTCGATTGTAGTTCACATTATTTTAACCAGATATATTTTTGAATTTTTCTATATTTTACTAACATAGTTAAGTTTTCCCCTGATTATTCTCTTTTCACAATAAACTTCTTTGTATTCGGCGCCGTGTGACCTGTTAAGTGTCGGTATGCCATAAAACACAAATAAATAAATGACATTGTCTTCGGGATGATCTAGTCATTTCTGCATAAAAGATGGCATTACTTTACTAGCTTGTTTCTTGAAGAGATGTTAAATACTTTTGAAATTTAAATCTATGCTTGATGTATTTGGTCTATTGCGATGTATTTAAACAGGATAAAATGTAACCGATTAAAGGAATTGACCAATTAATTGATGTCTTCCACCTTTTTCTGTTGCTAAAAGATTATTTACGGTCCTAAGAATGCAGTCAAGTGCACACATGCTATTTTTCTGCCTATCCTCATCGGCAACAAACAGTAATGGAAGTTCTTTAAACAAAACACCCAAACACAAAATCAAAATATCAAAATCCACACCAAATTACCGGTATATTCAATATTTAAACATCATGTCGGTTCATTATATGGCTGCTTAAGAGGGAAAGAATATCAACACGCCACATTTACGAGACCTTTTTCTTTTTCCGCTGGTCCCAAAAGCAATGTTCTATGTTTCAAAACTAATTAAATCAAAAAGCTACAGGCTTAATAATATAAGAATAGTTTATTTCCTATTATGATTGTGCATTTTTTATTTGTAGACAAACAGAACAGTTTCCACATTCACTTTGTTCGATTTAGGTATCTGGCTGATATGCCAAACATTAAAATATAAATAACTGTGTTAATTTATAGTATAAAGAAAATAGTAAAGCATTTTAACTGTTGTGCTCCGTCGGTTCGGTCGCCAACACGCACACCAAATCTTTTATTTCTGCAAAGAATCACCATGCGAATTAATATATGCATTAAAATAAGGACTGCTTAGAGGATGAAAACTACGACGCGTCCTGGAAATGTATCTTATTTTGTATTATATTGTTTCGTGCGTAAAGTCTGGATCTGTTTAATTTATTGCTTAATTTGTCAACCTGATATTTCCAATTTGACTAATTTTAGCTGAATACCAAATTCTTTGGAAACTGATATGTAAATTTGCTTGCGTAATTTAGTTTTGTTGTGCGATAGGAAGTCCAACTAAAGATAATATTTACTTCCAAATATTGAATCTTTTTTTTTCTAGACTTATTGCTTTGTTATAAATTTGTATAATGTCGACAATTGGGACGTTTGTAAAATATATGTTGATTTAAGCACCGACAGGGGTACTTAAATAGCGATATAAAGAAGACGACAGTTGTACATCCTTGCAATATTATAAGACAATCTAAATAGTGTCGCATAGTCGATTGACCCCTTCCTATATGTAAAAAATAAATTTACCAAAAACAGTCATTTAATGTCAGTGACAACTGTAAGTTTTATATATAGACGATTATATGATGTTAGTCTTGACTTTCAGTTTCAAGCGGTGAAAAATATCTTTTATTTCAAGTAGAAGGAAAGTTTTACTCTATGATGATGGTAAATGTGTAAGATTAACACACTTTGTCTAGTTCAGATTATTTCGTTTTTATGATCACTACCAAATCATAATAAAATGAGATACTAGCAGTTAATGATATATGTTAATAAAGAATTGTAAGATTTCTTATTAAAATAACGTTTTCTGTAAAGTAATAAGGGTACAATTGGCCCATCTCGGGAAAGAAGGGCCTCTTGTTTAATAGCTGTGTGAATGCAATAATGAAAGCAGCAATAATACGCTGCTGTTGGACGAGGCTTTTGAGAGTTGTTTAATATTAATATTAATATTAAGAAGAATCGTGCTTGGTGAAGAGAACAAAGCAGGCAAGAAGAATTAATATCAATATCAATGCTTCATTGTAAAGAAAATATGTATAAATGTGTTTCAAAAAGACTTTTTCTTTGTCAGAACTGTATTACTTTATCAATTACCACAGCTCTTAAACATGTGATATTTTCTATTTTCTTGAAAAAAATTGATCCTTATATATGGCCAATATCTCTTTGTAATTTAAAGTAAGTCTATCGTAGGCAAGCATAAGCTGTTTGTAATTGCACTGAAAACAAAGAAAAGAAAGATACTAAAATGTTTACATTGTCGGGACTTAAATACAAACGTAATGAAAGTGCCAACATTGAACAATAGAGAATCCGAAAGTAAGTTTGTAACCACATTTTCGGTAATTAAAAACAAATACATTTTAAATGTTCATTTTTAATGTAAGTAGGTCATAGTGGAAACGATTATTTAAAGCTAATTTAAATTATACAGTAAATGCAACGAATGTTACTTACTAAGCTTAAATTGATTGGAAAAGTAAGTTAAAAATAAAAGCAAAAAACAAAAAAAACAGAATCACAATAACATATGTTAATAAAAACCACACACTGTTATGTTTGCGTCGTATCCTACATTATACCAAGATCCCAATGCAATCTTTATAGAATTTTTGCTAAAGTACTCTTTCCCAAGTTAAAATATCAATTTTCATACATTATTCGTCAGAACAGATCAGACCTATGCTGCTATGCGGCATCTCTTTATCAATTTTGGTGCAATCTAATTGTATTTTTTACATTGTATTGTATCATTTTCCGCTAAAGTTCTCTCTGTGTGTGTCTCTCTGTCTGTTTGTCTGTCTGATTGTTTTTCTATCTGTCTTTCTGTCTCTGTCAGTCTCTCCGCCTCACTGTCTGTCTTTCTCTGTCTGTCTCTCTCTTTGTCTCTCTCTATATAAACATATATTTGGTCCCGGAAAGCTGCTCCCTCTTTCCATTTTCCCTCTCTCCACTTCGTTCTCCTTCTTTTTTTGCTCAGTCCATCTTCGAGTAGGTAATTAATGCAGAACAGTAAATAAACTACTAAAGTAAAAATCAATCCGATATATTCTTAGAAATACATGTGCAGATATTAAAAGATTCATAAAATCAGCTATTACAAGTACATATAAGAATTAACAATCATTTCGATTTTTAAAACACTTTACATTTTTTTTATCTTATGCATAATTTCACGAAAATTAAAGATTTAAAATTTGTGCTCAAAATTATTTCTTGCTATTCTTAATAAAATGAGAAAGTTCAAAAAGCTTTTCGTGACCTAAAACCCCCGATCATATACACGTATTTCTTGCTGAACATTTTTTTTCTAATCAAACCCCAGTACACAAATGCAGATATGCATACTGAAATTCATAAAGTATGCCAAATTAATTTAAAAGTGCATTTAAAATTTATATTTATCGCGTACACCCGTCTATCACCAAATTATATTTTGTTAAGCGTTTACATATGCATATTTGTATAATGTCTTTATGATAGATATACACTTAACTTATAAGTTGTTTAATGTGTGTTGTACTGATTTCTTATTTGATATACACAACAGTCAACATGTTAACGACAATTTCGCAGTAAATTTAACAAAATGAAAGCGTCTATTGTTGAAACACAGTACAAGCGTTGACGTATATGCATTTTCAAACTGTTCTTACTTTACCACTTTACAAAACTTATCAGAAAATGAATTGCAGACGGTAAAAACCCGGTAATCCTTCGTTGTACTGCATTGCTTGCAATTGACTCTTTTACAGTCAAGAACTTGCATTGCTTTTAAATAAATTACACGATGACCGGACAGGTCGTTGAGACTATATGAAAACAGTGACTTAAAGCCATAATTGGACAGTTACTGTTGGAATTCTTGTCTCTTCGTCTCGTGCCCTATATAGGTGAGACAACTTAAGCAGTCTCCATACCCTTTACGTGAGATTGCACAGTAGGTATAACATCGGGATTTTTACTACCTTTCTTACATATAATATGCCGACTGTGGATAAATCCTCGGCTTTTCATGAACTGTTTTTTTTTAACTAATTAGCTCTTAACAATACTGCATTTTATTTTGTTGGTAGGTTGTTTTCTAAATTTCGACGTTTTCTTTCGTATTTTTTACATTTCACTTTTGACACTATTGGAACATGATGTCATGGCATTATATGCCATATTTAAATTGATCTTATTACATATCAGCGCTTAGGCTGTTTTATTTGTTCCTATGATATATCAGCGCTTGGGCTGTTTTATTTCAAAATAATCTCTCGTTTGGAATTGTTATTTTGACGTTGCCGAGGCTTTTATCTACTGTACATACTGTACATATGTTTATAGTTTATTATATTACTAATTATTATGTATGTATATTAGTTCATTGTATCTGTTTTAACTCCCGATGCAGGTGCTTACTGTTTGTTGTTTCACTTTGACGGGATGTTGTTATTTACACTGTTTGTTTGCTAGAAAAACCTTTAGGAAGTGCGAGGTTGGAGCGCTCCACAAACCATGGTTTTAGCACCACAGTTGGCCCTTTTGCCGATTGACCGTTCCAAGGCGGTAACTGATGGTTTTCCTTATGTATGTTATGCCTCGTCTCTGTGTTTTTGTCACATTTGCATTTATCTTGTTTGCCTTTGTCTACTGGTAGATGAAATTTAAATATCTGTGAAACATTTGATAGGACCTTTTCTTATTGACCTATTAGAATATCTGTATATATGAATAAATAATATATCGCTTAAATTCAAACAACAGTAAAAAACAACGTGACTGACGAAAAGGCACTTTCAATTAACCAATAATCTTTCAACAGGTGTTTGAAACGGCTAGTGCTGCCTTTACTAATCTAATTAGAACTGTGACTGCACCGAGCGTTTTATATACTGCGCACATGTAATAACTACCAGTGGTATGATACACACATCATCACAATATACGTTAATGACCAGCAAACATGGCAAATGCTTTGTTTTTCTTAAACATGAAACCCACACTGTATAACTCGAAAGTTGTTGACAAACGACTCACACAGCTGGAATAAAAAAACAACACGAACAATTAAAACAATAACGAACACATCTAAAAGCGTATCATCATGCGTATGTACTGATATTCTCTTCAAAACTTTTTTACCAAACTAGGAAAGTATGACAATGGCCTTTGAGAATTCCTAGACATTTAAATTTTAAATGCCATAAAGATAAGTGACGCCATGACATATCCAGTCGGCAAAAGACTAAGCTGTGTCAGCCTGGTAAATGGAGCCCTTCAACCTCGAATTGCCTGGTGGGTTTTTTTCTCGCGGACAATAAAAAGATGCAATAAAGTATAGATAACGTGAATAAAGCAACTGCATTTGAATGGATAGCTGAAAGAAGAACAATGCAGAACTTTACAATAGCTGCATGCACAAGTACAACATATCAAGGAGATAAAACTCCCAGTTATCTGCCAGCTCCCCGAGAAGCACCAGGTCGAAAGAAAAGACTGTTCCAGCGAGGTATAATTAGACCTTGTTCATGATGTCATAAAATTGAAAAAAGGCATTAGGAAAAATCCTATTAGGGTTATATAACTAATACACTTTATTCCCTTAAATTTATAAGGTATTTATTCTTAACCAAAACTTCTACTTACTTAGAAATCCCGAATATTTTGTTTAACATGTTTTAAACGATTCTAATAAAACAAGATTCTCCTTGGTCTGAAGCAGGAACGTTTCGGTTCATATGGGAAAATGATTGGTCTCAACATTCAATATTTTAAAGAATATTATATTATTATGTTTTTACTTCTCACACCCATTTTCTACCACTATTAAGCTTAAGCTTAAAGGTTATTGGAAAGAACATTCCCCACTTTCTCCTATCAGAGAGACTCAAGTCAAGTCAAGTCTAATCAAAATAATCTATGTCAAGCATATGATCAAGATCGGCATTTTAATGCCTCTAACATTCTTTGATAAGCACGAACCCTTGTACAACACTGTATGTTTATGACCGAGCGAATCGTTGATTTAAACAAGATAAATTAATCTTTCAATATGCCATAAGAAGATCGACATATTAAATGATATTATTCGATCAATGCCATTTTAGTTATGATGTCATGGGACAGCGTTTAATTTCATCTTATATGAAAAAGCTCACGCCATTATTTTGCTTGGCACGTATAATTATGTCTAAGTAAAACCCTGTTAGATTACGACATTCATTCGTAATAATGAAACAATAGCAATGGAGCACATTCGACAATAACCATCTAGGAACGACTAGAGTGCTTACACTTTAGCTAAAAATAGCATGTTTCCATTATACACAATATGAATTGCTCCATAAGTAATTTATCTTTGATACATTTCCGATTTAGTAAATGCAGGTCACCATAATATATTACTTGTTCCTGAATACATCCCTTTTCGTGATGATAAATAGAGTGTTTTCACCATCGTTCTAAATACATCAATAATTTTAGAGGCAAAATTCTGACGATCATATGAAATACTATAATGCAATTAAGGAAAAAAAATCACGCCCAATTACATTATAACATATTCAAATAAAAGCGCAATAAAATATTTCGTATGTATATTGCAGGTTTAACCACAATGTAATTAAAATATATTTATTAAATCAATAACCGAGAAGGTTACACAGCATTCCTCTACGCAATTACAATAATTAACGTGCAAACAAGTGTTCACTATTTGCACCAGTGCCACTTTATACGGAGAGGAGTACGAAATATCAGCTGAATGTTGGCAGTGGAAAGTCAAAAAGTTAGAGAAGATGAGAAGGAGAATAAACAGAAACGTTTAGTAGAGTAGGCTGTAACAGATATACGTAAACCGTTCAATCAAAGGCTCGTTTACATCCAAATTGTTCTTTGTTAAAGGCAAAGTTAGGGCTATATTAGTTATAGTAAATCTCCTGATCCCACTCAGTCTAGTGTTGAGTATTATAAAATGTTTTTATTTATAATTGTTATAAATAATATATAAACTTTGACTGATTTACATGTATACATAGTCGTTCAATGACATATTCGTCCTTTCACTTACAAATTCGCTCTTGACTATTTATTAAATATTTACTAATCGGTTGTCAGTTTTCTCCAGCCGAAAAACAGTCAGTGTTGGATGTATTTGGTTGGGAAAGTGTTGTAGGCAATTCTTGCTGATTGGAAACAGTAACAATATAGACAAAGACGTTTAATCATGACCAGTAATCGGAGTGTTGTATACATTCTGATCCAGTTAGACAGCTAAAGACCATAAGCAGAGCCAAGATCTACGCAACCGTTTCGTATCAGTTGACGTAATTGACCCATATTGGAACTAACCTGGTATATTTTTAAGGTTTCATAGGCTTATTAAGCGAAACCAATGCACTGTTTTTTTATTAGCTGAGCTGGTGCGTTTAATTTTGTGATAAGCCCTGTGCCAACTTACATACACACGATTATAAAATACAGTTACATGCTTCATGTAGTAACATATTCATTAGGATTTTCTGGCACAATCTAAGTATACCTCAATTTAATTTAAAAAGTCGATCTCAGGATATTCACAACAAAGCGTTAATCACTTAAATTGAGTAAAAAAAAAGTTGGAACTAACTTGAAAAGAAGACACCAAGGAGAATATTTCTAACAGTAATTAGATTACAATTATGTCAAGGAAAAAAAGGTTCACCGAAATGTCACACTATTAATAAGTCAGTTTTAGTGAACCACATCTAGTTTCCTATTTCTTTGCTGTTTAAAATATATAATTGGATTGACAAATACGTCTTAACCATCTAAAATATTATAATGAACATATTCTGGTGGAGACTTGTCTGTGTGGTTGTAATACGACCTCAAACGGTGCTAATCCCCTATAGATTGTCAGTAGATAGCTCCAGCTTAAATTCATATATGTATACATAGTATAAACAGTATTACGATAAAAGAGTTGAACTCTGTGCATAATAGATCAATAAATAAATTTTGGCAGCAAAGTTTTTTTTTCTTTGGAGAACTTAATGTAACGTGTTTTTCCATTGCGTCGTTTGTGTATGTTTTATCTAGCAATGGCTTAATGTAAAGCAGGCATTGTTTTCTGTAAAAATATTCCGTGAATACTTTAAGATGCTACATATAATTCATTTTACATTCAACTCTCATTTTTTACTTTACATTTGATTTCTGACCGGTGTGACAATGTGTGACAATGTTGTTTCAAAGAAAAGAAGTACCAGATTTGCGACAGGATTAAATATGAAATCGGAAAACAACAGTTTGACATAGTTGAATACAAATCTTTTTCCGATCGTCAATTATTTAATAAAAAATGAAAATAAATAAGACGTTAGTTTTAACCTTAAATGGCTGTGGTGCTTTCTTTCTTTAGCAACTTTTTTTCTAGCTCAAGCACATGTATGTGGTTCATTTGGTCATGGTTGCTTCCGCATATTGCAACTTGTTAGAAATCTGGCCTTCTGCCACACACAGAAAGACAATTATTTGAAATTGGGCAAAAGTGACCCTTTATATTTGAGTAGTGAGTTGTACAATTAATTTTCAATTCTGTTAAACGATTCCATTTAAACTTGTAAAGAAAAGGAGAAAAAACTGACAAAAACATTAATTTTTATTTTTGCGCTGCATGATTTCACTAACTCGTCCGTTAACTGCCTTGTTTATGGTTAAACTATTGTTCTTATAGTAGATCTATTGTTTTCCATTTTCAATAATAAATCCTTTGTGTCTTTTTTCAATTTTTAAACGCTTTTTGCAGGAGTTAATTGAAGCTCTATGAGTATAACAAGAAGCATTGTTGTATTGTTAATGGTTCGGACAGACTGCACTTATAGTTAATACAACTACACAAACACCTTGGTATATTGTAGATATAAATGCATATATATTCGGCCATATGGTCTCCGGCGACTTGGATGCATAATTAAGGCACAACGTTATGTATCGTCATCTAAATAAAATGTGTTGCTGATGACACGTTTTGCACGTTCTCAACCCAAAACGACACCTTATCCAGTTTTAGAGGTGGAAAATTCCATTTATCGCGCAAATCCAGGTGTTATTAACCATGGTTTGGGCTGAATTTGCTTCTGTTGATAAAGTACCTTTCGCCTGTATTTGTTGTGACGACGATTATGTAAATATGGGGAATACATTATGATGCTAACTTATTACGCGCAAGTATGTGATCGTACAAATAAAACCTAACCATATTAACGATATTAGTAATTAGGTTTAAGGTCATTCGCCATCTGACTTCAGAATACCTCCCCGAAGGGATAACATATTTATGTCTAAATATTGTAATGCCTCGAAGGGTTGTCATGCATTCGATGTCCACATATGTAAGTTAAAGGAAGGCGAGATGATTTCTCGGACCTTTACCTTTGCGACAATAGTCAATCTCTTGTTTTCATTTACAACGTCTAGTAATGTTTCAACTTTAATGACTGCACCTTTCCTTTTTTAAAAAATCATGATTTTATTGTAACTTATTACTTATCTATCTCAGTCTCTCTCTCTGTGTCTCTCTGTGTCTCTCTGTGTCTCTCTGTCTCTCAGTCTCGGTTTCACTCTGTCACTCTCACCGTCTCTGTCTCTCTGTCTCTGTCTGTCTGCCTGTCTGTCTGCCTCTCTCTGTCTCTGTCTCTGTCTCTTTCTCTCTCTCTCTCTCTCTCTCTCTCTCTCTCTTTCTCTCTCTCTCTCCCTCTTTCTATATATATATATATATATATATATATATATATATATATATATATATATCGACAATTTAATTGCAAAGTAATGCGAAGATCAGATACGGATGACACAACAGCATACTTGAAGCAGAATTACTGCTATAGACCAAAATTGCGTATTTTTATCTTAATGAAATCTGCTTATGCTCTCACGGGGACATAATAACGATTGACATGAAGCAATGTAATTTATCAAAAGGTTCCGTTTTCACAGTGCTGTTTTAGTCGAGAATTAATGTACAAAAGAGATGACATGGTCTTGTCTTTTTATAGAAAAGCAGGATATTTGCACAATCGTCTCATTTAAGTTCAAGCCTGCCTTTGTTAAATACAATTTTCATAATCTTAACCCTGTTTTAGAGAATTTGAGAATAGTTCCTGCACACTCTTATGCTTTAGTATAAATAGAGACGAGTGTGAAGAATAATTAATTGTTACAATGTATACAGTATAAATCATGATTGAAATATCCTAAATGTTAATTCTGTTCTAAATCTATAAAAAAAGCACAATATGATTTCTGCTTAAATGGATACTCACTTCCGAGCGAATTATTAGAGGGTTGATGGTATAATGCCATCTCAAGATGACATAGATTTGAAAATAACTGTGCAGCGATGCTCAAATAGGATCTTCACGTTTGTAATGATACATTGGAGACATCAATAAACAACATTTTGAGGGATGTTTTAGTAGCAGTAATTTAAATGGTTGTTTGAGAAATAAATATTCTGACTTTACACTCTAAGTAATGAGCAGGTACAAGAAAACTTTTACCTCTTATACGGCTAAGGGAACGTCATCATTGCCATTTTATTAACACTGGTCATTCCAAAAATGCATTTTTAAAGGCAATTTAAAATAAAAATCACTATTTCATTCTGAAAATATTGATACATTATGATAATTAAATGGCAATTATTACAAAGCATTTAGAAGAAAATAAGTGTAAAAATAGTATACAAATAACCACGGTATAGTTTACACATGATAGGGCATAGCCCATGATGAAATAATGATTCTTTTCTGACGTTAATATCAAAAAATTGTATGTTTTGGCTCGACGTAATCATTTTCTAATGAATATTCAATCTCTATTAATATATCTCACGTGATTTTCCCATGACATATATCCAAAACCACTCCATTTGACAAACCGTAATGCCATGTGCAGCTTACGATAGAACTGTGACATAATGCATGTTATTGATGTCAGTGAGCGCTTATTTAAATATGTGCATAACTTTATTCTAGTGCTAAACTTTGTTTAAATATTAAAATCGTTTTTAGTGTTCCAGTAATACTTAAATCTTTGTCAATCATTGACATGATAATGTGATCGATACGCTAGAAGTATCAGGTTTATAAAACATCCTATACACCTTTAAAGAGTAATTGTTATTGTACATTGACTGATTCTAATTGAGCGTTGCCAAGAAAACATTTCAATGCTGCTTGTATTAAAACGTATAGAATGCATCACTGTCTGTCTGTAATGTCTTACTTTATCTACAAACCTTTCGATTCCTTGTACATTCCGCACAGTTAAATATCAGTAGGTCGTTTGGTAAGTTCGTCAACGTTCTTTATATGCCTCTGAATAAGATTTCAAGTATAGGTAAATAAGAAAAGGTTGTTTGTCTTTCTAACCTCTTCCAGAAGGCACCTGTTTAGCCAAACTTTAAGGAACAACAGTGAAATCTCTTTAGTTTCTGATCTTAGTGAGCTGTGTAGTTCGAGAACGGTTTAAGACATGGGAGATTACATGTATCTTGATTCTCAAGTGTTCCTACTTCTTTTAAATAGATCATTATTGATATGTGTCAAAATACTGTTTAAAGCTGTATCTTTGCTCATATTATTAAATGAGCTCAATTACAACAACTACTGTTAGTTCGCAATGACATTTTTCAAAATTATACAGATTGAAATGAGATTTGAACCAAATTAACCGCCTCAGTCTGGAAACAGACTAGCTGGTCCTAAATGGAAATATAATTTTTGTTGCCATGATTAATTGGTCCCAAAAGATTCTGAAGAGCATCTACCTTTCATAATCCGTAAGTATGGTTGCAGCATTGAAGTGTTCATTGATGTTTATGTATTTCTGTCAATTGTATTATTGCTGTCGCTTTAGATACAGATTGGGAGAGCAATATTAATCAAACCTTCGCAAAAATTAACGTGTTGTCATAAACCATTTAAATGCGAATACAAATCCGTGTAAATACTCGGCTATGCACTGTTATTACAGAAATTATTAAACGGACGTGAGAATACTTTTGATCAAATGTTCTGTGAAATTGTTAATTTTCTAAAGTGCAAAGTTGAAGTTGTAAATGCCTGTGTAAAAATTGCAGGACCATTTCGGAAATAGAAAGTCATCTTATTTGCATCAGGCATGCCTTTAAAACCGTTATGTAACAACGACAATTTAGTATAGTGTCTCTGTTTTAATGTTCTTAGAGACATGTTTTCACTTTATGTATTTATATAGACTCTAGAGAAAATGGATAATGTCTACACACAAAATACAACAACAACAACGGTTACCAACTTCAAATGGTCAATCGGCAAAAGGTGCATACATCTGGTTTAAGGATGGCTCCATCCTCGCACTTCCTGAAGGTGTGTCTCATAGACAGTTTAAACACAAATAGCATTAAAGTGTACCAATAAAAATAAGCACCTGCATCGGGAGGTAAACCGGATCAATGAATACTTTTTACAAACAATATAACTTATTATTATTATTATTTCATGATTTGACAGTGGAATGAAAGCAACTAATATACATGTCTCTAACGCAATTAACCACTGTCTCCTGAATATTTGGGTGCGACCAAAATCTTCGATATTGTGTTTCACACGCAAAAACTACATACCTATATGCATTCACATCTACTAATGGAATCCTTGGTTATTTATACACAGGTAGCCAATTTGTTTTACATTTTTAAGTATACTATCTTATAATTGCAAGTAAAATAAATAAAATTGAATATGTAAATTGTTTTACAGTGATGGTGCTCATTTCCAGTATTTTAGTCAATATTACCCTCAGAGAGAAGGTTTCTCACAAAAAAAAACAAAACAAAAAAAACACAACAACAACACACACACACAAATAAATTAAATAAGAAACACCACAAAACATGAACAAAACTCGATTGCTGAACACTACTTTTCCGGTGTATCGGTGCATATGTTCAAAAAAAGAGTCGTTTGTGGATAGGAATAGAGTCACCACCGATACATTTTGTTGATAAACCCGCATATTCCATAAGTGTTATAAACTAGATCAAGGCAATATTTCAATTATGAATGAATACAGCATTGAGACAATTGTACGGCTGAGAGTGTTATTCCATTTCAGTTTGACGTATGTAAAAGACATCTCGTTTGGAGGGTATCCAAGTAAACCGATTGCCATAGAGATGTTTGTCAGAGATTAAGATGTACACTGTAGACATGGGCAGGTCTTTACCTACCAGCATACTGACACTGTCATTTTAAATATTCTCAATGTGAACACTAGGCAGCTATAAACCTCATATAGACAACTAAAACTTACATACAAAAGAACACACATGAAAAATTACACATTATATCCTGTGGGTTTTTTATACCTCCCCGCATACACACATGAATTTATACTGTATACATTAGTAAATTGTATGTTCATTTTATACAATAAGGTATTAGCGCTGATATTTTCAATGGACAGACATTGTTTCGTGCATTTAAAAAAGCAACAACAAAATCTTCTTGTACAACCGAAGTAGGACCCGATTTGACTTTTTATCGTTTTTAATGGCTGGCGTAACTAGCAAGTATTCAATTTCTTAGGTCTAAATATGCGCTTTCCCGCGTAATGTTAATCTAACCAGATTTTGGAATGGAAATGAGTACTTTATTGTGTTGATTACGGTTTACAACTATATGAACAGCTTCTTTCAATATGACTTGCATAGCAGCTTTCTACATTCTCATACATTCCTTGGTAATGGTCCTTGTAAATCTGGCGCTCGGTTTAGATTTTAAACTATCTGTTTGCCAAATGCATCCATTTCCGATTATCCCTCAAGAGCAGACAAGAAAAGAACCGAAGGGGCTGCACTATTAAAAGGCAATAGAATGAGCGTGTTATGTCAAAAGATTTTATTGCAAAAACTAACATAATCACTTACGTCGGAACCGATTTATTTATAGCGAAATATCTACAAGCTCTACATGCAATATAGTTTGCTGCCTTCTCTACCTTCAGGCTAAAACAAGTGCCAGTTTCAAAAACTAATAGGTTATGATTATGTTTAAAAACTACATACAATGTTATTTGTTAAAAACTTAGATAAACATTACAATTTCATATATATATATACAGTCCTTCAAATGAACGTTGCACTCATTTTCTTTAGGAATTTTTTTTAATAACAAGGGGGAGCTTGCTGCACAAATATTATTGCGAATATCCCTTCACTTTATTGAATGTATTGTATAAACATCATAAAGTCTAAAGCGCTTTGTTAAATATATGCAAATCATGGTCAATTTGATAATTCACTAAGTAAAGGGTGTGTTCAAATGATTTTAAAGTTCTCGATACGATGGATGCAGTAGATCTATTCGGAGACTGTTGTTTCAAAAATGCTGACTGAAATCGTTGCGTCGAATTAAATGTCAGTCTCCTCCGTGAGGGGTATTTATAAGGTCATTTTGATAAAATACGACTTATTGATAGTTTTTGCTAATTTCTTAAATATTTCATGTACAGTATATAGTGTTCAAATAAACTTCAAAACTCGATGCAGTATATCCAGTCCCGGAATACGTTGAATGACCAACGAAGTTTCAAACTTTACCAAGTATCCATTAGTATTGTCTTGAACGGTTATTTGCCAGTACAAGTCAACAACGCAATTTACGAATGTTATTATACAAATCAAATGAATTGCTTTATACAGTGAGTAGTGGACATATTTATTATTTATTTTTTGCGATATATGTTCAATGCCTATTCATTATTTTCAATTCTGCTATATACGATTCCTTAAGCAAAACATCAAATGATCATTTCATTTATTCACAAAAGTAATGAAACATTGTTATACTGTTATGTATCCCAGTAGATTTCCCATTTCATATTTATTAAAATTGACAAGGTATCTGAACATTCTGAATTCATTTTATTGACTAACTATCTTTTAGCAAAACAAGCAATGTATAAAATCTCAATGTAAGACTTTTATTTAATTAAATTAAACTTTTGGATTCACTCATTAATTGACACCAACCTCTTTCTTATGTGTTAATGTTTTACCTTTATTGAGGACACGTCATAATTAACAATTTTATATTGAACTCTGTTCGAGAATCTGTTTTCATTATCTGCTTGGTCAACTTACAATTCAATTTGTCTAAGCTGGGATATGACAACATGCTGGCGTCAATACATTAACTGCATAATAAACATTGTCAGCACATTGAACTTGCTCATTAACGTCAAACAGGACGCGTAGGTATTAGATAAACACATTCAGACCGTATTAGACTATTCCACAAACAACATATATACATGGGATTTGAGATAAGAAAGAATATAAGAAAAAAATTTCTGTTCTTTGTTTTGACAGTGAAAATGGACTCAATCTCCTCTCTCAGCCATATTGGAGCAATAGAAATACGGTTTGCGTTTGAATGTGAATGCAATTTTATTTAGACAAAAGAAATAATCCCGCGAATCAAAAAGTGTCTTCAAGCATACCAATCACGTTTTGTTGAATTGTTCCATCTTTACAAAATATATAAACTAATTGGATTTTTGGTGGATTTCTTCGGCATGAAATACGATCGATATTTTTCTTCCGTTACATAGATTTGATGACATCAACAATGCAAGTATGCGTATCGTTACAATTATTATGCATTTGTGAGAAGAACAATTCTACATAAATGTGTTACCATTATAATATACGAGAACACAAATATGTTCAATCGGGTCTGAGAAGTTTTTTTCAATCTGGTTACATTAGGCATCTCAGAACCATAAGGTAAAATAACTTCCACGGATCGCAGTTTATGTTCATTACAGCAGTCAACCTGGAAATCATCTTAATATTTTCAAGGGTTTAAAACGTCACGAAAGCGGCATTATAAAAAGTGAGAGCCTTAGTGAGATTTCTAAACCCTTAATAAAATAGAAACTAAACAAATTAAAATACGATAATACTTATTTGAAACTTTATCTGATAATTTGTCCTCTATAACAAGAATGACTCTTACCTTTTACATATCCTTTTACTTTGTGATTGGGAGAACTTGTCTTTGATGCTTTGTACCTTTGAGACCTTTTGGGACTTATGTTGCTGCAGCCGTTGTCTTTAAAGTGGGTTTAAAAGAACTCATAATACAGTCAACAAATGACATAGACTTTTTATTTCATAGTTATCACGAAGCGGGCGTACCTCTAACGGAAGCAATAAAACAACATAGTTTGGTTACAACAAATGTGCAGCTAAATGTCTATTATGTCTTTCCATTTTGGACAGGAATGTAGTTTTGCCATTAATTTTTGGTGGCATGTCAACAAACTATACAACACAACAATCCATGCTATTCTAGTACAAACTCTATCATTTTGTTTTAGAATTTGTACTAATTAACATCAAGTTATTCTAATTGCAATTTGCACAAATCTCAGATGAAATGGGTAAAACTTACGTAAGTTAATGAACTGAGTATCAGCATAGACTGAAACGCCGCATTTATTCTGTTTATTGCATAATTGCAGTAAAATGTCTTTATTTGCGAATGTCAGGTTAAACCGAATTGAGCCCGTATCCTTTGACTTTCTATGAATACAAAATCTCAGACAGCAATCAATTCATTCAGAAAATACATTAGCTCTGTATGGGAATCTGCAACTACGTATATACTTACACTTACATTACATAACACAGTAATCACACGGCCCTATCAGTAACAAACATATAAGCTTTAAACGTTCAGTTAAATGGTTGTTATCCAAATGGAGTTCTATGGAGATCACGTGTCTTAACTTGGCGCTCTGCGACACTTTAGTAATTTTTTTTAAACTTGGCGTTTTGTCATCAATGAATATGATGTGCATAATTAAGTACACGAACAGAGGTTATATAAATTCAGCTTTAGCCTTTCACTTTCGAGGATTAAACGATGTCTCAAGAAGATATAACTGATCTGTTATTCCATCAGAACTATTTGAACTGTTCAACCTCAAAATTGCAATATAAACATACCATAATTTAAATTAAGTCAAGTCAGTTTTCATGAAATTCATTTCGCTTTGGTAAGCTAGATCTTCCATGTTACAAAAACGATATGTTTTGTTGTATGAATAATTGCTGTCTAGTGTGTCAGGTATCAATTTGTTATTGTCGAGTTTATTTCAACGCGCTATAAATGTTTCTTGGTTTTATATTTTCTTTATGATGTAATATCAGTTATGGGAATGTTGTTCATTATCATTGCTCCCCTCATTAACACGAGTCTTCTTGAAGGTCTTCGAAAGATACAACCTGTCGCTAGGAAGTATACCAAAAAGCTTCAGAAGGTTTAAGAGCACCATGCCAATAAATCATATGGTATTCTGAGGTCTTTAAAACACAATTACATGGAAGTATTTTCGCTGTGTATGGGACTCATAGTTTGTTACCATGCTCTTAAATGTATGCCGATTTTTCGTTAAGCACTTGAATACATGTATTTATACATATATTGGAGAGTTGTTACAATTCTGTTACGTGCAGAATGTATGTTCGCATGGAGTGCAGCTACTCAATAGTTGTCTGTGAATCCGCCTTCATTCGACCACAAACCTTCCTGGTGACTAGTCAATCCGAAGATGTCGATCTCGAAGACTTTTGGTTGACAACGAATGTGAGGCGGACGTTGTTAGATCGGTAACCATAACTGGAAACAGACACAGAGAGATAAAACATAAAACTCGTAAAAATATGATCCATCAAACCCCCAAAATATTGCCGTGTTGCTCGATTAAAAGTTGTCACAATAGACAGAAAGAAATATTAGTTATAGACTTCTTCAAGTATGAATGGACATTCCTGGCACCCAGAGGAAAAGATCCGATACTTTAGTCTGGGATAGTTAAAAATTCTTATATTTGGGAAACATCTTATAATTTAATTGAACTTGACACTCATCGCATATTTTACAAATAAATAAAAGCATCATGTTAAAGCAACAACTATTTTACGAAATGGAAAAGCTTAAGTTAAAAAGCTAAAAAGTAAGTAAGAATAAATGTATATATAATAAGCTATAAAAAGCTAAAAAGTAAGTAAGAATAAATGTATATATAATAAGCTATAAAAAGCTAAAAAGTAAGTAAGAATAAATGTATATATAATATATATATAATCGATTTTTCTTGTACACATAATATCACCTTTTCATCCTTTTTAATATTCCTTTCTTCATCTCTTACAATAGCATCCTACTATTTTGTAAATTTTATATAGCACGATGATAACGCAATACTTGATAGCCAAATGTTAATGTTGCAATTAAGGCCAATTCGGCGGACAAATTTTAACAGACAATGGTTAGCGTAAAAATATTCCTTATACCATAGAGAAGGCCAATCGCTTTAGAGCTACACAATATCGTAAACCATTATTGCATAACCCCAGCACAAAAATATCCATGAGTGGCTTTGATTATATTTTAGTATATATCGCAATGGTCATAGGACTTAGTCATATATATTTTTTTGACAATAGCTTGAATGTTCATGTATTGACCTTGTAACGAGATGTTCGGTGAATACATGGCTCGTTTTCAAATAACGACAATAAAGATAAAGGGAATAAAGGGTCCACAATTAAACCCTATGCATTAAATCATTAACATATTACTATGTTTATTGTAGTAATGTCGTTGCCGCTGGACTGATACGCAGATGTTTGATTTATCATGTCCAGTTACAAAAACTGTGTCATCAGGAAGTGCGAGGCTAGAGCTCCCTAAAACCAGTTGAAGCACCCCAGTCGGACCATATTGCCGACTGACCGCCCCAAGGCGGTAACTGTAGGGTTTGGTCTTTTTGTTAAATGACTCATCACAGATTTGTTCATACTTTAATATTTGGCTTGCATGTGAATATCTTTGTCCTGTGCCTATTTAAATTTTGGTATATGTTGCAGTGCTCATAGGACTTTGTCATATATTTTTATTGTAATGGTGAGCGTTATTGTAGGGTTGAAGTATCTTTTGACGCAAGTATGCTTTACGTACAGTTGTATCGCTTCTTTTTCCTTCTGTCAATAATAATAAAATTACACTTTACTCTTTTGTTGGAAAAACAATGAGCTGCACACGTATCAATTAGAAAAAAAATCAAGTAACGGCATTTAAACATATACACATTCTAACTTTTCAATACGCACCTCCGAGACGTGTCGTAGTCCGTATGTCTATTCACTGAAAACAAATAAGGAAAGGCTGTCTATGACTTGCTTGCATAACCCTTGGAATTCACTGTTGTTCTTAAAATATTCACACAAACTTGTTTGAAACTGGCCACACGCAAGACAATTTAGTTTCTGCTGATATTTTGTTTAGTGAAACACAGTTTAACACTCCAGAGTACAGTTGGATTTATGATTCCAAACCTTCGAACATGGCTGAACACCATATCTACAAAATCTGGGAAATCTAACAATTTTACTGGAATAGATAAATAATAAGTTGAAAGCTATTTTACATTTCGAAGTTCGATGTAAGCAATTTATGTAAACAAATGCCAAATGTCACAATTATGGTTATTTCGGAGACGGCATCCTAATTGTTGGTAGAAAATGACCTCAGACCCGCCTTGACCGACATTGGAACCTACTTTAATTTTTTTTAAATGGTTGGTTACTCTCTTTTATCACCTTATATTAAAATTTAAATCATTTCTCTCTATTTAAATTATGTGTTTCTGTGGAATTCATTTTTATGGAAGCAGTTGTGTCTTTATGAATTTAAGTTTATTTACAATTCCACATGCTATGTAAGATAAACTATCACTTCTTTGTCATTTTAGGGGTACATGTTTCTTAAATATAGAAATCTCAACTTTTAACACCAAACCTTTCAGAAGAACCATCACATAATTATGACAGTTGCAGTGATTTTTTTTTTCAATCAAATTGTAATGTGAACAAATTCACATGTGGATACATACATGTGCATGCTTACATATAAAACCTATTAACCAGTGTTGTTATATATGTACAATTCAGTTAATATAAAGTCATATTACATCAATGCGTTTTATACATTTTTGTTGTGTGCAATTTTTCTTATAGCAAAATATGTCAAGCTCATGTAAGTTATTTATATATATTTAATCTTGCAGACATATGAACTATTTTATAAGAGATATCTTACAAAGTGTATAATGCGTAATTATGGACTACACGTCTTATAAACGCAACTGTTGACAAGTCAATTATATTATTTTAGTTAAAACAAGCTGCAAGCTTCACATGCGTTAAATTGCAAGTATTTGCAAGCTGTTTCCTTAAGAAAACATTGCGTAAAACGATTATTTTATTTGAAAAGAAAATCAACTATTCGACTTACGCTGCAAATTTACAAACAGTAAAATTCATCAATGATAACTTAAATAGAAAATAATGTTTGAGCGAACAAAATTAATGAGCTCTCAATAGTCTTCATATAAGTGTAAATAATATTTTCAATCTTTTTGTCAGTGTGTGTGTGTTTTATACTTCGCACCGGTCAATAATGTTTATCTCGCTCATACAAGTTTAGTGTATTGTCTTATTGTTTGAGATGCATATTGTAATACTTTCCATAGGAAACAGACTTACATCGTGCTAGAAAACAAAGCTGCCATAGATAACACTTACCCCTGATTATGTTGGTATCCTGAAAGGCACATTTCTTTACAGTAAATCGAATTTTATGTAAATTTGCACTACTTTCGGACGCAGACACACACATATTTACAAGCAAAAACATACACTTCCGTATAGGTTCACATCCATGCTGATTTATAATGATTACAATGAGGAGAAACAATTATCGTGGTAAATATTTATTATTGTTATAAATATGTGTAAATGTATATGTGTCATTTTAAAAGCATGGCTAAAGCATGTGCAGTGTGATGACAAAAACAGCCTACCTTCTCTATGTGTGTCCTTCATACAACAACTGAAGAAAGTGTAGCATCCGAAACACGCAATCTGGAATTGCTTCCTGAACTTCACTGCAAAAATAACCCCGCATAATTAAAAATATAGCAACTTAAATGTTCTTTTTGGTTAAAGTAGATTGTAAAAATTGTAGAGATATGAACATTGGTTCAGTTTTTGTTACCTCGCACCGACACAATATTTTTCTCATGTTGGCGCCGCCATTGGTTGAAAAAGCCACTAGACCAAAGTCTGAGGAGAACCACCAACGCAACTGAACAGGAAAATCTTACCACATAAAAGTTCTCGCCCCGACCGGTACTAGAACCCACGCGGAAAAGAACAGAGGAGTCAGCGGCTCTAAATGATTTGCCATGGACGTCTGGCATAGATATGCTTGTGAAAAATAATGCAAAATGTTTTTCTTTACACAAGAATGAATTCTGTTTATTAAATTTATATTTATAAATACGTCAAGAGAAACAGGAAAGTTATATTTTTGTAAAGTTAACGCAATCTGGAAATGCTTTAACATCTTATATATAAATTAAGCCTTTATCATTATTTACATACTGCTATCACCTTGCATTTTATCTTTGTCTTTGTAAGCCGAAGCTTAATATCAGTTTCCTCAGATTTCCCTGTGGCAGAACATATATATGAAAAGTGTGAAATCTTAATACAAATGCACTAAAATCATAACAAATTAAAACCCGTTTCTGGAACGGTTATGCTACCGAAAGATACACTTAAGTGGTTTCAAAGAGTTGCATACCGCTCATAAAGTTGTATACAATCGGGTTAAGACAACTGTTGAAGTAGGTTAGACATCTTGCCGTCTGCCAAACCCAGAAAGCCAGTTTCTTATTCTCTTCCTCTTCAAGACTTTGAAGAAGGTTGGTGTATCTATAAGTAAAGAGAAGGTAGGTAATAAAAACCTTTTATAATTAAAGATAATTAGGTAATAGGTATATACTAAATAATGACTAAAGACAGTGCTGATGGCAATATAGACTTTATTGCTTGAAGAGATTGTGTTAGATTTACAGTTATTATGCATGCCAACAAGGGTTAAAACTTTTTGGTTATTACTGATGTCGTAACAGTGATGTGTTTCTTAATGAGATGTTGAGCATGTAAATACAGACTGAAAGTACTTTAGTAACACATGTCGTGAAAACAACCAATATTCTGCTTATAAATAATTAGATTTACAAAATGATCGAAATCATTCACATAAAAATATTTTAAAGACGAATATGTACCTGTCTTATAACATGAGAATTACTTTTTAATAAAATTTGAACTACTCCTAGACAAATGTATATACATGTTCATGTTAGACTAAGAACAAACACTGGGAAATTTAGACACAGAAAAGCAGACATTTGCGCCTTTAACAGTCAAGCTGCAAAAGAACAGCCTGGATGCTGAAACAAAGTTGGTGGAGTAAATAACAACAGCCTATCCAAACGAGACAACTATCATTAAAAGAAAGGCCTCAGCAGCTTTACACTTCCTAAATCCTAAAGAGAGAGACCATTTTTAACAAAACAGTCAAAGCGATGACGTTAATAAGAACCTTTTAATGAAGTTATGCGATGAAATGGAGTGACGTCGCATGTTAAAACTAAAATGTAGAAGCTTCATTCCCGGAAGAAATTATGAAATGTTAGAAAACGATTTAAACCAATGAAAAAATAGAAATATTGTGAAGTGATTATTTTTAAAAGTAATAACATGAAAGGCCGGGAATTATCCGCAAATGGCCTGTTGAATAATAAAGGCAGACAATGTCCCGATGTTAAACCTTCTCATAAGGATTTCTCAAATTCTCATGAAAAGACTGCTGGAGTTGCTTCATCTATGTATACAGCACGTTTGGAGACATCAAAAGCCATAAACATTGAAAATAGCGACGGTCCAAATTATGTAGTTAAGTCACAATTTTCCTGTACTCTAAACTCTACTAAGGTCAATGGCAACTAAGACAGTTCAAAGAAGGATTGATTGCTTGGTTGTAACCATCAGCAATAAATGTTCTTATAAAGTTTTGTAAAATGGTCAGAAGTAAGTTGTCTAGACCCTTGAATTAGTTAATCTTATATTTCCGGTAAAACGTAGGATTGTTTTTGCCATTTGCATAGGTTTTTCATAGAATTTAAATACCCTGAAGCTATAAAATCATTACGATGAATATGGGTCTTCGTAAATACATGTATTAGTGTACACACAGACTGTGATATACCAGGAATGTTTACCTACCTTGCTATATTTAAAAAGTAAATGGGAAAGTAGCACACAGCGAAGGCAATGATAATAACTATCAGCATTTTAGCTGTCCGTCTGCGAACATTAAGTTGCTCTATGGCAGAATCATGTTGAAGGGCTGGAACGAAAATCAAAAGCACAAATAATGTCTTTCAACTTTCTTTAATTACTAAACCTATACAGGATCCCTAGCATTTCTGTATTTAATTAATAATAATTTATAAGTATTTAAATGATAAACTCTCAGTTAAAGGTATTCACAATTACAATGTTGGTGCAAGTTTTAGTATATTACGAATATTCACATTGGTATTTTGTTATGATATCTTATAAATAAACTTGAAGATCATTATTATAACTGATATCAGATAGAATTATTGACATTTACTTTTCATGTCCACACTTACTTTCCGAGACGGCGTTCCGTTGTAGAGTGCTAGACCAAAGACAGTGAGCTATCCTGATATAAGCGAACGACATGCTCACAAGTGGAAGGCAAAAGAAGACAACTGTAACAAATATATTATATTTCATCTCCATCTCCTCGTCTTTGACATGACAGCGAGTCAGCCATGGTCGGACCTTTTCTGGCACCCAAGGTTGCGTGGAGGTGGTCATGTTCACCAGGTCGATGCACGGTGTCACCAGAGCAATGGACCAAATGATGGCGACCGCCAGTTTGGTGCGAACCGAGGCTCCGTGAAATTTGAGTGGGTGACAGATGGCTAGGTAACGCTCGATGGATATCGCCATTAGTGTTAGCACAGACACAAACACAGAAACCCTCTGTAAAAGAACAATATCTCGAGCATTTTAATATTCTGCTTCAACATTGACAAAATGGTATGTACAAACACCACCATCGATACCCAGTCGTCAGTCATTTTAACCTTTAAATCATATTACAATTTTAGGACACCAAATCGTCAGACGACCAGATAATATGACCTAACGGCAGAATGATATGTAATTCTTTAGTGTAGTGTGATTTTGTGTATCTTCTCATAGTATGTCTTAACACTTTACTTTTATATTTGTTTTCCAGCTAATTACATGTCGTAACTATAAACAAGAACTATCATGAAAAGGGATATGCGGTGTTTGTAAGGCTTTGAGAAAACCCGTCATGGAGTGCGAGGTTAGAGCACTGTAAACACACACACACACACACACACACACACACACACACACACACACACACACACACACACACACACACATTATACCCACTGACATCATTAGCTATAGTTATATAGTTATGTATATTTATACTGATTACACCCACCCACCGAAATACATGAGCTATAGTACTGTATATACACTAATTACACCAACTAACATGTATCACAAATACTGTATGTATAACAATTCAATCCCACTAATATGGTCTAGCGTAGAACAGTTTATACACATCACATCACACTAACACACATATTGTGAATCAACAGCTAGAGTTGAACATGTAGCTCAGGTATGTCAACTAAGTGATTGATGCAATAAGTTTTATTTACGAACACGAAAACATTTAATTGTAATACATGGACCTAGCTGACCTAGATTTTATCTCTTGAAATGTTTGCTACAGAATGGGGAATTAAGCCAGTGACGACTTTTGCGGTGATAACTTAGACCTTACAAAAATTATAGGAAGCGTTAGAAAGGCGTGACTTGTCTTTGTTGTAGTTATCGTGTCATTCGTAACTTCTCGGAGGTATTTGGTCAATCCTGTTTCGTAGACATGACCAAGGTCTTTCGTGTAGTTATTACGCGTTACATATTCGTACAGCATCAACATCATACCAAATTTTGGCAACTTCGGACCACGTGGGATATGCAGGTATTATTCTTACGTGTTATCAGAGTGTAACCAGGGTGTAAAGACTGCTATTCGCTCAATATTTGTAAATGAGTTTCATAAAAGATCACTTACATGCTTAATTGGAATAATTGATACTTTCAACAATATGCAATACCAATGTTGCGGTGTAAGCTATGTTGATGTAAAGGCTAATTGTTCGAACATATTTTAAGTTCACTTTTAAGTTCCAGTACTAATCGAATGTATGTCGTTGTCATGCGGTAAATGACGTAATGCTGTGCATCAAATATTTTCTTCTTTCTTGTGTTAGTACAAACGGCCGTTCACCGTGTTTTGTTCTGTGGAAATTTTTACAATTGTATTTGGATACACATGTTTTGATCAGTTCATTACTTTAACTACATTTTTTCATTAACGTTTTTCTCGATGTAGACACATCAAAATTATCCATCGACTAAGGCAATGTGATTGGTGGCGCTCAGGTAGGCTCAGACATCTTTTGAAGTTTGATGTTTGCTTTTTATACAGTTTTCACCAGGTGTTAATATACATGTACATCGTTTGCCTACCAGCGACAAAATACATTTCTCGTTGTTGAAATAAGATAATATTTCAAAACTTTAGGGCTAAATGTGCTTACATCTGGAAGTTTTTTTTATTTTCTATCCTATATCAGAGTATAAGTAACTCAAATTAATCAAAAACAAAACACCATTTAATTTACATGAACAAACGGTCGACATTGCATTCAATGCATACAGGTACAGGTTCTATGAGCACTGAAAATGAGTATGCATAAAATCGATTTAGATGTAGATATAAATGCTTTAATTGGAGAAATAGAAATTCTGCTTTACAATTTAATCAATTTCCAGCTGAAATGTCCTCATATATATTTCCAGGTGTTAAATGCAAAGAAATCAAGGATCAGTCAAGAATGACACAGTCACATACTTCAACGTTTCTCCATGCTTTTAAACAAGATTGAACAAGGAAATGTGACTAGAATCTGCTTCATTCTCTAACATGAATACGTCTCTGATTTGAAAGTACCAACTTTATGTCATATGTAAACTGCTCTACTTTTGTCCAGTATAACTTACCTAAAACCACACCCAGTCTAAAACTGTTTTGATAGTTATATATAACATACTTCACTCAATGTATATGTAGTTATGTAGTACCAAAATCATTGCGTCCAAAGTGTATGTAAAACATAAAAAATCAACAAGACACAGGTATTCACATGCCAGTTAAACGTGTTATTGGCAAAACAATGAGAAGAAACATATCATAAAACAGCAAAATAATCAGTAACAGCCTACGATCTGTCAGTCAGAAAGTGGGATAACTTGAGAGCTTACCTGATTTATAAAGCTCTAAGCTGGCACTTTCTGAGGCTAGAGATATCAGGACAATCAGTACAAAGGTGAAACAAATAGATCAAGTTAAAACAAAACAGTAACTAAATTTCATGGACAATGAACAACACATGGCTATAAACAAATTAAATAGCTGCGCACTTCGTCTAATCCTCAAAACACATGCTGTTTCATTTAATATAGCTTAATGTAGTGTGAAATTGTAACATCTACTAATCTAAATAGTTAATAGACTTTTTATCGTCATCTCAAAATTTCGGCGTCTATTCTTTAAGTTGTCTATTATCTTATGCTGCTTTCTTGTGATCCTTTCAGACAGAAATATAATGAAAGAAATCGTTCAGATTAAACAGGATATAAAATCATTGTTATTCTCAACTGGAACAATGATCGGCAATGTGATGGCATATACACAAATAGGGGAAGAGTGTTCAATCACGAACCTGTATAAATATCGCATGTGGAGACATGTATGTATTACTGGTTGCATCAAAATATGTTATATGCTCTCTTTGTTTTACGAATGCCAGAAGTTATCATTACATAATGATTGGTCACATTTAAAAGAAATTGAATCACAAAACTGCTTATTAAAATAGACGATCAAACTGTATTTGATGGCAAGATATAGACATAACAATGACAGTGCGGATTATGTCGAAGAAAAAACATTACGATTTTTTTGTCATGAGTACCCTTTTTGCAGACGTATTTGTCCAATGATGCAGTAATTATAGTACAGTGTGTAGCAGTTATATAAAAGATAACTTATAATGACGAAAGAAAAGCCATTACAACGATGTCAAGTGTGCAGAAGGCACATACGAGACTTGTTTAGTTTACAAATGGATGAGACTACACATTATAATACCTGTGCATATATTCTAGCACGTCATTTCATGTTGCAAGTATTAAAACCATCAGAAATTAAACAGACCTTTGTTCTATTTGATTTATTGAGCATTTTGTAGTTCTACTGTATATAAACGTTAAGAGAAAGCAGTCAATACTAATTGTTAAAAAAACAACTGCACAACAACAACAAAAATCATTTAAATCAGTAGAGACTTTCCTGCAAGAGAACACACCATTCTTGACCCTGACACGCATTGGACTTTTTGGGAGCACCACGTTTAGTTTATAAGGGTCTGTCGGGAGGGGTGTGTATTGCATGGCTAAGAATTTTATTCTGTAACACATTTGCATTGCTAAAGTGGGTAAATACTTTAAAAACAACGTTCAAGTAGAAGTAGTTTTCTAATAAGTGATTGTTTACCGATCGGCACATCCATCCGAAATTTATCCTTTGTCTGAACAGGTTGTGCTTCAGATTTTGTAAATCAGTATATATCGAGATAAATAACATTGATTGTGTATAAAATGTAAGAACATAGCCAAATTTGGTATAACAGATACACTCAGAAGCATTTAAGTTAATAGCAAATTAAACCCGTTTAATGTTGATTTGCAAGTAAAGGAATGGGATTTAAAACTTTTCAGTGTATTATATCATCTTCTTTATTCTCAAAAGGAAACAAAACACCCATTTCAGGTTCTTATCGTCTTAATTTGCATTGACTTACGGTTAAAATAAAATTGTAAAGTTTAGAGCAGGGTTTTAATTGCAGCTTCAATGCATAACACACACAATTGCCTTGGCACGCACCTTTCAGAACATCTTATTGACTGTTTTTCTTTAATTCAGACATATATATAGCCCATGCATCATGCCCAATGAGGATTTTAGTACCGATTAAACAGGATTTAATAGGAATATGACGGAAAGTAAGTCATATTCATTTTGTCTTTTATTCGATGTATATCAGTATATCATTTCAGCGGTGAAGTCTATTTAAGCTTTTATTTGAAATAATATGGATGGTTCAGAAAAATATGCTCATTAATTATTTGTCTTTTTAGTATTCTATAATCCTTATAATGACTAATGTATGATTCTTTTATTTTAAACATAACACATTCGGTTAATTAATTCATTGTTAAAAGGAATAAAATTAATATACAAACTTACCTATATCAGAGGATCTTGTCATACTTGATTATTTATTCATTTACTTCAGTTACTCCATACACTTAACTATGGCAACCTCACTTAAGAATGACGATACTTGTTCGCCAGAAATCTTTTTTTCCCATTTTTAGCTCGCGACGTAAAGCATCACATTGTTTAACCGTACACCCTATCGGACAGCGAATGCATAATCCGTAAGTCACCTTAAATGAATAAGGTAAACTGTAAAAATGATGATGTTAAAATACGTGAATACGACGTTTGGTTGTAATATGAGTACATAAAGGCAGTATATATTAAACCAAACAAAAAAGTCGTGACATTTTAAAAAGACTGCTTTCTTTTGTTAATAAGTTTTTCCACGCCGATTGGAGCTGTATGAAATAAGAAGTTAATTGATGAGGTTTCCATATCGAATACGTATTCAACCTTCATTGTGTTTTGATTTATTTGTGGAAGCGATCGGATACTGCTCGTATACATATCTACTTTATATTAAGATTATTTTGGAGTATAAACAACTTTTACGAATAAATACAATTAATGTTGACTGTAAGATGTCTGAATACTGCATTTTGGTTGTCTTATCATTATAGTGTTAACTTTATGGTTGTTGACAATTACGATTTGATGCTAAAATGTACCATCCTTATCTTTTACAGAAAAACAATCTGATGGTGCCTTAATCTGAAAGTATTAATCAAGGGTTTGAGATATGCGAATCAAAGTGCCCCTTCTAATAACATTTCATTTATCGTTTTTCTTGTAATTTTAAATAAATGAATGCGCTCATTAAATTTTTGTTGATTGCAATGCATAATGAGGATTTGTGCACCATCAGCCATGTGGGCATGTGTGTATTTGGTAAAAGAAGTGTCTCCTAATTATTTCATCTGAACACATTGTCGGCACCGTTTAGATTAAATCGTGACCTTAAAAATCGACTTACGGCAATTATAGACGAGTACAATGCATAATCTCCATACAAATACATTTGTAATTTACACGACAGAACCACACAGGCAACAAAGCAATACAACTCATAGATTATTAACGAAGTTCTGGTTTTATCTGTGTTCTGACTCTCTTGAAAATTAGAAAGCAAATGTTTCGTGAAAAATATGTGAATTATTATACAGGCGCAGCAGTTTCTATGTA